>JAOPHQ010006263.1:0-25000 GCA_030340625.1 Merluccius polli
CCTATTACCAGCACCGAGCCAACTGCGGAGCCCTCGGCTATTTCCTGTGGCCGCTTAGTAAACCTTCACTGAAACCAACTTCTAACTAAAAGGGCGCACTTTAGAAACCTTTCCCTTTTTAAGCCCCTACGTCCACAGGGAACCACCTAATCAGTAGGATGACGTCCTTAGCGGACTTTTTTTCTTTCTTTCTATACTTATAAACAGGCTATTTTAACGCTAGGTCGCCTACATTTCTATCGCTGATGAAGACGACATGTCAATAACTGCCAGAAGACGACGATGTTCAATATGTCGGTTGGTGGGATCTTCTTAGCGGAACAACAGTGTGGCTGCGTTCACACACTACGAATAAAGCAGCACAACTATGAGACCCAGCTGTCCGCCAAACCGAAAGCTAGACGTAACACCGTATGGGCGTACTGGACTGGACTAGACTACAGACTGGACCGGACTCCCGTCGTGTTCAGTGCGGTTGTAACTTCCAGTCAGTTACAGGCCGAGTCACGTGACTCGCGGTGGGGTTGTTTAGGCGGCGGCGACGTGATCCGCGGCTCCCACACAGCCCAGTGAAACCGTTTTTTATTGAATTGGTTAGACCGTTTTGACGAGTAGGCCTATTATTATTGTTAAATGTTATTATGTTTTTAATTGTTGTTGTTGTTGTTGGTGGTGGTGGTCCTATTCATATCCTAGTCCTATTAGTAGTAGGCTAGTACTAGACTATATTATGTAGAACAGGATACTTATTTGGCCTATTCAGGTTTCAGCATTTTTTGTTTATTTATTTATTTAGCATTTCAATTCTTCATTCTTTTCACCGTTGTTTATTATACTCACCGCAAGATGGCGCTGCAAGCCAACGCTGAATTACCAACGAGGTGTCGTTTCCGGCATCGTGGGCCGCCTCTGTGTCAGCGGATCAGATCAAGATACAGCGGCTTTTATAGCGGCTAAACGCACGGAGCGAGGACGTGTGGGCTGCACATACCGCCTCCACGTGCTGATGAGACATAGTCCGCTGAACGTCACGATTACGTGTCACACACGCAGGCAGGCCTACGCTTCACCAGCAGATCTGAAGAGATGGAAATCTCCCAGTGTGTTCATTGCATTCCACCTGTCGGAAGCAATTTCCTGTCCATGTCTGACTGACGTCCGTCAGGCTAACACCCGCCTACAGCTGGCAGACACTAGGGTTAGATTAATCAAGTTTCATGAATACACTCATTTTCGTAGGACTTAATTTTCTGATATGTAAAACAACAAAAAACTTCCTATAGGATGTAGCGCAGTAGCCAGCATACCATTTAGGCTATTTAGTGTGTGCACCAATATTTGTGAGGACAGTTTCAGCTCCCAGCAAAAAAAACCAACAATATGTCACGTTGAACGGCATTGATTCCAGAGCAGACTGTGGTCATACTGTTTTCTTTATCATGTGTCATCTTCCTTGTCAAGGAGGTTGAACATGAAATCCAATTTTCAAGAAAAAATATGTATTGTTTTGAATAGTGCTCCTCTGTTGACTTCATCCATTTCAAAAACCTGACTTGCGCCTTTCCAAGCACATTAGTATCCATTTTTGGTTCCTCGTGCCTCAGAGATGACCCTACTTATTGCTGTTTGCTGAATTCACTCTCTGCTGGTTTGTCATCCTTTTGCGGGGTCCTCTTAGGTAAAAGCCTGACTGGAGGCATGCAACATCTGGAACCAATACAGCTGTGCCTGCTATCTCTGGGACCAGGGGGCTCAGAGGTTGGATGGTGGGGTGGGGTGGGTGGGCTAGGGGTTTGGCTAGTTGCTGCTTTGGCCCTGGGGGTCCATGTGTCCCTGACTTCAAAATAGACTTGATTGCTAACAGCTGGCAGCCCTAACTCACCCAGTGTCAAAGCTCTCCTCTGATGTCAACCTTGTCAGTATCAAGGCCTGCACAATGGAAGACTAGCAGCACATCTAGGTGGCCAAAGGTAAGTTTGGAGAGAGAGAGAGAGAGAGAGAGAGAGAGAGATGAAAAAAGGTTGTGTCTATGAGGGGCGAATTCCAAAAATTGCCTCTGTTTTCACAGTTATTACCATTAATGGTTTTCATGTATTTTCAAGGTGTACACACAGCTGAAACAAATACAAAGTGGGTTTGAAGGATTATTAGCCAAATAATCTGCTTGCAGACTTAAATGACTGTCATGTTCTTCTAGCACAGCTCCAGTATAATATATAATGTTTATATATTTGCCTCAAAGCGTAAGACAAATCATCCAAGCCAAACAACATAAATCTTCAGTATCCATTAAATACAACTAACCTGCCTACTTACATTCCTAATCATCATTAAAATGATTGATACCATCCTGAGATTATAATCACTAAACAGTATAGGCTTAATGTTGGATATGAGTGACAAGGAATCCTAGGACTAAAACTTCTACCAAAGTGATCATGATTGTTTAGATAATATCTAATGAATGCAAATGAATCATTGTAAATTGAAGAGTCATTATCTTGTGTTTGTGCTGTAGATAGAAGGAGTTATGATAGGACAGCCAGAACTGTGGGACTCCTTAACACGCTCGCTATATTATGAGTAAATAGGACGACAGTTCATTAGCATCTTTTATTATACAATTACAAACTAATTACCTCCAATCAGCAGGGAGGAGACGATGATTGACTTGCTGGAGGACAGGGATCCATTTGGGCTACAAGGACACGTCGTTAATCTGCTACTGGGTTGTTTGTTTCACACTGCAAAGCAAATGAAATGTATTACTTAGGCCACTGTGCGAGTATCAGTTTTGATTGATTATCATATAAAATGTAAGCCACAGTTCATAAACATCCGACATGTGGTTCCATACAGCTTAAGCTCTTACTAAATTGCATTAGTTGAAGAGAATCAACAAAGCAAATCTGATCAATACTCAGAGGTGACCAACAATGCTTATGCTTACCAATAGCATGAACAACCCCTCCAAAACTATTATGTTTTCAAGCAGGCTACTTTTAAAGGTTACTTTTTACTTGTTACTTTTTACCTTGTATGAAATATAACTTGGTTGTTTTAGCAAGCAGTTGCAGGAACAAGTCCCCTTCATCATTAAGCCAAGGGCATGTGGCGCACAAGGTTGTGGTCATATCCGAAGCCATGCATCATCATTAGAGCAGTAATTATTCTGTCATCAACACCTCCACTAACACTAGCCTACTGGGATGCAGTCACAGATGTTTAAAAACCTAGCTTTGACACCGCTATCCATAACAGTGATAGTATACTAGGATGCTGTACTAGGGCGTTGCTCTGCACTAAAACTTCCATTCTACTTTGTTGTTTCTCTGTTTTTTCCCCTTTGTTCCCATTGTTGGGCTTTGAGTTTTTGAGAGATGTCAGGAAGGACTGGAAATAGCGCTGGCTGTGCCGCTGGGACATGATGTTGTTTACAGACAGTGACAGGGATGAAGGACCTCTGTGCTCTGGTGCTGCTGGCCTGAGGCCTCCAGGGTGTGTGAGCACTGCTTCTGTTGCTGTTCTGGAGCCCGCAACACACACACACAATAACCACCCACACATACACACACATATGTATACACACACACCCACGCACATGCACACATGCTAGACATAAACACTGATGCACACACACACACACACACACACACACACACACACACACACACACACACACACACACACACACACGTACATGCACGCACGTCTTTTTTCAACATTTTCTTTTCCAGTGAGTCACTCTTCTCACTCTCTTTTTGTCAAGCACACACATTTGCAAAGCCGAGAACATGCAATAAAACAATGACTTAAATTCAATAGACCACAGAGCTTGACCTGATCTCTGTTGTTGTTGTTGTTGTTGTTGTTGTTGTTTTTTCCTTCCTCATTATTGATGCAGACCATACAAGTCACTTGGCGTGAAGTCACCCCAAGCCCATAGTACAAACACTACAAAATCTCATTAGTGTGCTGATACATTAAATGATTTGGTAATCAGTTAAAGTGACTCTGCTGACCTTATTGTGATGGTGAGGTAAGCATCACCATTATGTCATTTCTGCACTCTGGCCAATTGGGGTCCCTTAACTGCTGAAGTCATTAAAAACAAATAAATAGTCGTGGTCAAATATTGACATATTCTGTTTAATATTGTGTGATACTCTTCTCTTAAAATACAGTCTTTTCTGAGGTAGACCATTACAGTTCAAGAACATTTTTTTTTTAAACAGACAAAAAAGACATGAAATAAATACTTTCATGTACAATATGCTGCAAAATGAGGTAGAAATGGTTACAGAAAATGTACAAGAACCAAGAACAAAGTTACCGTGATAAGAGATAATAACAGCTAAGAAAAAGCCAATTTTGTTGGACAAACTGTTTTGATTAAAAGCAAGGACAACACTGATTTATCAAGCTGTAGATTTAGTAGCAGTCTGTCGCTGATTTGCTAAAATATAATACTAAAGGTCACCTTTATAATTTGGTCTCGGGAAATAACATAAGTATTTGTAATCATCTGGACCATAGCAGACGCTCGATCATTTGTGTATGTATGGTGTATGTGTGTGTTTTCTTTTTGGTTTGGTAGACAGTGATCAATATGCACAGCGGGGGTGATTCTGATTGATCTGCTTGCATGGCACGACTGAGGCCACCAGCTGTAGTGGAGGGGAGGGCCGGACTGTGATATAGAGTTGCCGGACATCAATCAGGGGCATGGCGACTCCAGAAGGATCCGTATGGGGAAGGTGTGCGGGGGGTGGGGTTGGGTGGGAAGGGGACTGGGGCTATGCACCACATGGCTTGGGCTAGCGGCTGGGGGGCAATCCAATCTAATGAGATTGCATTGGGGAAAGAGAGAGAGAGCGAGAGAGAGAGAGAGAGAGAGAGGGGGGGGGGGGGCAGAATAAAGGGAGAAGAATGATTAGAAAGTGAGGGAGCAAGGTAGACAGAGAGAGAGAGAGAGAGACGGAAATTTGGACTATTGGAAATATTACATAATTCTTTGAATACCTTCTAGGTACCATGGCAACAGCCAAATAATTGTGGTGTGGGACCCACAGGGTTGAATGACCGCGTGGTTCCAGCTCGTTAAAAAGGAGCTTCTGGATTGGTGGAAAAGTTGAGTTGTTCTTTGGATTGTCTCCATGGTGGCTTTGTCGGCAAAATGTTCTCCATAATTGCTATTATTCTTTATATTTTAGGATTAGCTGCAGCCACATATAGTGGCTCACTGACTCTTTGTAACGTAGTTCCATTTTTTTGTCCTTTTAATTTAGTCCCTTTAATACAGTTTTTGTGCTCAGTGGTTTGATGTAGTTGAGTGCACGTGTATGATTATGCCTATTATATTTATTTACAATACATCATAGTCAGTTGCAGCCATAAAACTATTTAAACAGACATGCATGTGCAGGATATGTAAACACTTAACGTTATAAAGTCAGTTTGTCCAACAAAAAGGATGTTTTTTTTCTGGATTCTACATAACATTTCATGAAGACAACCATCACTCCACCAAAAAATCTACCATCAAAAGAAAAAGAAAAAAAAATATTTATATATTTATATATAATAAAAACATGAATTTATGGCATCAAATATCCTTTGAAATACCTGAATTACATTCAATGTTACTCTTTGTAGCATTTTCAAGTTTCTCTTCCGAGGTAAAAGCCCAGCTGCAGTGGCGTATAACAAGACTGTCAGCTCCTCTCCCCCCCTTCTCCACCCTCCCCTGCCTCCCCCCCCCCCCCCCCCCCCCCCCAACCCCTTGCTCTGCGTCACTCTCTTTTGCTAAGACCCTAAGATTACATACATTCTTAAATTCATATTTCTGAGGTAAAGAAATTCTTCCTGAGCATTTCAAACAAGACTACACACTAATAAAAAAAAAAGTTAAAAATAAATGGGTATGTGGTAAATTTTAAATTTTAAACAAAACAAAATACACACTGCAGGGTTACAGATGGTTAAAGGGCTGAAAGTAGGATTTCTTAGACAAAACTGCACTCAGCAAGGAATGTGAGGTAAACAAATACTTAAATGAAGAAAGTGAATAAAAAAAATAATACTGTATATCGTGTGTGCATTGTACTATTTTTTTGTCATATAATATTGTTGTTTTTTTAAATGCATTATTTAACTGCAAGGTGCCCCTGGAATAGCAAAGACAGGTGCCCTGTGTTATTAATACTGTGTTCTGACTAAGAAAACCACCACAACAATGACTTATACATTGGCAAGTGAATAATACGCGTTGTGACTGTTGATATTAAGATTGGTGAAAAGCTATGAAGACAATGGATATGATTCATTGAGATTGGGGCACTTTGATGAAAATGAAATGTATTATAATTATTATTATTATTATTGCTATTCTTATTATTCTTATTATTATTGTTGGTGTTGTTCTTCTTCTTCTTATTATTATTATTATTGTTATTATTATTATTACTATTATTATTATTATTATTATTATTATTATTATTATTATTAATGGGTTTGGTCAAAAACATTGTAATTTGGTTTTTTTTGCTAAATGCTGAATGCTAAATCAATTCTAACTTTAAATGAGAGTGGGCTGGCAATCAAACTAGGATCCTGAGAGTAGCAGTGAAAAGGGGGATTTCTCACACCCTGATTATCCATAATGTTGGACCCGGCACCCAGCATAAATACCTGCTGTGTCCTGGACCAAGGCTAATCAGGATCTCTGAGAGTATCCATACATTAAGCTTTCTCATTGGCCAATCAGCTATTTTAACTACACGCCATTTTCCCACTCAACAAGGCCCAACATCCTCCAATTCTCTCTTTTCTCTTTGGGAAAAACAAAGTAGTGTGTTTATTTATAGCGGAAACTAAAAGAGCACACAATGGCTTGTTTATGCCAGTAAAACATTGATCAGCTGTCCCGCATCTTTGAGCTCTTCCAACTCTTTTGGCTGCATAATAATAGGTACAAAACAACATCAAAACATTCCCGAGGCTCGTCGTGTCAAAGCCAAGATAGGGTCAAAATGGCAGTCCCAATACAGTGTTTGGCTGCATTTTCAGTGGCTATACACCTTGCTCCACTCTATACAAGTGTCCAGTTCTTTAGGGTTGGTGTGCGGGCGCACCTTGCAGAAGGCATTCTCAAAGTCTTTGAAGGTGGGGGTTGAGGAGGAGGAGGTGGACGCAGAGGAGAGTGCCTGCTGGCTCAGCTGCAGGAGCTCCCACACAGTGAAGCCCTCAGAGCGCTGGAGCACAGAACTGAGCTCCCTCTCGCTCAGACCCTGGGGAACCAGCGCCTGCAGCAGCACCTGTCTGCGCATGCCCACATCTGGCAAGCGGACGTGGTAACGCTTGGCAAAGCTCCGGTGGACCGACTCCTGCAGCAGGTCTGGCCGCCCGGTGGCACATACAATAATAACCAGACCTGCCGCCCCCACCTGGGCTTTCTCCAGGGTGGACAGCAGCGTCTGCCTGAGCCCGTCCTCCTCCATGGCCTCCACCTGGCTCAGCAGCACCACAGAGGGCTGCCGCGCTGCAGCCACCTGGAGCAGAGCCCCTAGGATCTGCTCTGCCTCCGCCTTCCCCTTGGAGGCCAGCATGGCTCCACTCAGCCGGTAGAAGGAAGCCCCGAGCTGTGAGGCCAGCGAGCGAGCCAGCGTGGTTTTTCCTCCTCCTTGGGGGCCGAACAGTAGCACAGTACGCGGTGGTCTCACCGCGGGGCTGGGCCTTAACACGGGCCAGAGCAGGTCCTCCTCCAGGGCAGCCTTGACATGAGTGAGTCCCACCAGCTCCCCCCAGGCAAGGCCTGGGTTGCAGTCCAACAACTTCCCATTGACCAGATCCAGCAGACGGGGGTCTGGGCTCTTCAGAGTCTCGCTGGTTTGGCCACATTGTGGTGGCCGCTTGTGGACGTGGGAACGGTGCTGCTGCTGCTGCTGCTGCTGCTGCTGCTGGGTGAAGCCCTGCTCCCCACCAACATTTTCTCCTGTAATTCCCGCTGGTGGGCTGTACTCTCCACCCACCCCATACTGAGGAGACACCAGGGGCTGGGAGGACGGCTTGCTGGGCTTGAAGCTCTGAGGATCAGTGCTGCCCGTGCTGAAGCCATTCCCCCGGTCTCCTTTGTCATTTACACTGTAGGGGGTGTCCTCCCCGGGCTTCATTAGATCATAGCCATACTTCCTGTAGCGAGAACCGTCCCCTTCTTCATTCTCTTCTAGGCTCATGTCAAACGCTTTTCTCTTGAGCGATCCCCCAGACTCTGGGGTTCCAAGGCTAGAGCTCTGGTAGCTGTAACTGCCTCCCACTACGGTGGGCCTGGAGGGCAGTGGGGTAGGAGCTGCCAAGCCTGAGGGCAGGTAGGTGGCAGAAGGGTGGCTGTAGTTGGGGGCAAGGCTGGTCTGGTGGGGGTATGTGCTAGGCGGGTAGTTGTACATGGGGGTGGTGGGGCTGTAGCTGGGGACCAGGGTGGGTGTGGTCTGAAGAGCATGGAGGGAGGCAGGGGGAAGTGCTGTGCTCGGTTGGGGACAGTAGCCTGAGGACAGGTAGGTGGCGTTGTAGCTCGGGGGGTAGTCGTTGGAATGAGAGCCGCTGCAGGAGCTGCTGCCACTGTAGCCAGAGTCTGAGAGGTTACTGTTAGCCCCGCTGCTAGCTCCCGGAGGGCCGGCTGACGTGGCCGCAGACTTGGACCCCGACAGGCCGTCGTGGCCCAGCGGCGTCACCAGGGGATAAGAGCCATCAGTGCTATGTGTTAACGGCCAGGGCTCCAGCTCAGTTTTTGGGCCGCTGAGGCTCCCGAAAGCCCCTGGCTCTGGGTAGCTGCCCGCGGCGGGTGGACGGTCGTAAGGCGAGTCCAGCACACCGGAGTATTTTTCAGCATAGCGCTTCAGCAAGTTGGAGGCGGTGAGGGCGGAGATGTCGTCGTTGGCCCAGGCATAGTTGTACGAGCCGCGGCTACGGCCCCCGTAGAGCTCTGACTTGTGTGCCGGAGAGGAGGTGGTGGAGGACACGTCCAGGTGCTGCTCAGGCCACTGGCTGAGGGGCTGGGCATGCTCCGGGTTCCAGTGCATCTTCAACAGGCCTGTGGACACAAACCCATGGGAAAACCGAGGTTAGAATAGGTCTAATAGAAGATATAGAAGAATAATAGATTTAGGCTGTGAAATGAGATTTACATTTACAGACATGTTGTTTTTAATACATGTCCTTAATGGGCAGTGGGGTTTAGGCATCTCGCTCAGGGATGCCTACAGGTAGACTGCTGACGTTGAGGTTCAAACCCAGAACCTTTTGGCAAGGGAGACAAACACCCTAACAACTAGACTATCCTGCCTCTGATTTTGGTGGTAATGATCCTTAAGTATGTTTAGAAGATTTTATGTTATAAACAGATTGCCTGAAGCAGAGGAAAAGAGGATATAGTGTCTTAGGTTTAACCTCCCCTTGTTTTCATGGCTGTTTTTCTCATCATTCCTCTAATGTCTACATTGACACATGGCCTTACTCCCCAGTAAGGGGGAATGGGCTTTCTCCTGTTTGGAGTGGATTCTGTTTTAGTGTTACTGTCATGCCTGGTAGCAGAAGGGGCTCGAATTTCACAGGGGGGGGGGGGGGGGGGGCTGGAGTGAAGATAGAGGGAGTGCAATAGAGAGAGCAGATAGAGAGAGAGGAAGAAATAGAGGCTGAAGAGAGATTGAAGGTGGAGTTTCTCGGTTTACTAGCTTGTGTTGGAGCAATGAGAAGACCTCACTATTCCCGTACGGCTTACATCTGCATCTCCCGGAGGACCTATTGTTATCTCTCCCTGTGCCTGTTGTTCTGAATGCCTGCGTTTTCTGCTTACCACCCACCCACCCACCATCCACCACCCACCCATCCACCCACCCACCACCCACCCATCCACCCACCCACCGTGCACCAGAGCACCAAAGGCTCAGTGGCGGGCTGGACAGAGAGGGCGGGTAGGAGAAGGGAGGGGTGTGTGTGTGTGTGTGTGTGTGTGGACAGTGGTGTGGAGAGACTGATGGGGGGGTTGGGCGGGGGGTTTGGTATGGCAGCATAGCGTGCTATTCATCAGCACACTCTCCCAAGGAACATTGGGAAAGTGGAATGGTTGTTCCTCTTGCTGACTCCAGCATTGGCTGGCTTCTGATTGATCATTGCCGCTGCAATCCCGAGCCATTGCGGTGTGAGCTAATGTAGAGAACAAGCGGGCCAGAGAGTGGAATAGATAAATGGGTTTAATTGAATGAATACATACCCCTTTTTTTTCTTTTTTGTTGAAAGAGGGGGGCATAATATGTATATATATATTTATATATATTTATATATATTTATATATATAGTTAAATACAAACCATGCTTCCAGACTCAACATTATGACAGATCAACTTGCCAAATGAGCACAGGCTAATTGATTCAAACACAAATAGTCCTAATCCTAGTTCATTCTCAAAGCACTATAAAAACTATAAAACAAATATGGAATGTATTTAATGCATTTTCAAATGTGTTGTTGGCTTACAAACACAATTGATTGTACCATGCGTAATACGACCATCTCAGCCCAGCATTATGGAGGCTATAACTATAGAAAGAACAATTTCACCAAGACCAAGGCTTACTTCAGCTGAAGCATTACCTTGACATTCCAAGCATAGCTTGGCATTATTGAACTGTCATGATTTAGCCCGAGGTGAGACCAACTGCAAGCCGCAATAGAGCGGTAGAAGAGAATGGAGAAAAGCCGTCATTACTGGCCTCACTGCCTTCCACTTCCAGTAGACGCCTGATGATTCATTATTCATAGATCTGTCTGTGTGTGGAGCCTGGCTTCTTATTGCCATTTAAATCAAAGCTCAATATCCTCTGCCAGTTATTCTGCTTTCCCACTCTCCCACCCACTCCCTAACTTTGGCCTCTTTCTTTGCCCTCTCGGTAAACCTCCCTGTGTGTGTGTTTTCAGATTACGCCTGTTATTTATTCAGTCAGATGAGTCCAGCAGACCAGATGGCCATTGGATTATCATGTCCTTCATATTCAAATCCACTGCCTTAAGTTCCCAATGGCCAAAGCAGTCCAAGTAGTTCCCTAAGCTTGGGAAGCATGATGCACCACAACCAGGAATACTGCATAAAGACTCTCTCTTCTCATTTTCCTCTTGTTCTTTTTTTCTTTCTTTCCAACCATTTTTTTTATGAACATGTTGAAGACATTGGCTCCTCCACACCCAGATGACCACATCTTGTGGCTTGACTCGCAGGTCATTGTCCAGCCTGCAGAAACCGTATATGTCCTGCAGGCCCTTCCCATCTGCAGCCCCACCAGTTTGTGAGCAGGCCCAATAATGGGGCCTGTGTGTGACAGAGATGGATGGGAGCCCAGGGGAGCTCATAAAACCTGCAGCCAGGGAGAGAGAGAGAGGGAGAGGGATGGAGGAATGGAA
The DNA here is from genome assembly GCA_030340625.1 of Merluccius polli. Lineage (NCBI taxonomy): Eukaryota > Metazoa > Chordata > Actinopteri > Gadiformes > Merlucciidae > Merluccius > Merluccius polli. The sequence continues at coordinate 11,453 of JAOPHQ010006263.1, forward strand.
GGAGTAAAGGGAACGATGGCGGGAGGGAGGGATAGAGGAGGGAGAAAGAGAGTGGACAGCAGGTGCTCTTTCCCCTCTACACAGACCGGGCTGGACATTAAGAGGACTCAGTGAGGCGGGCTAACTGCTGTCCCCTCCATCAACAGAACTGAACCCAGCGCACCCACCACCACCACCACCACCATCATTACCGCCACATCCAGCCCCGCCTGCATCAGAGCCTGGGCCAGCTGTCAAAAAAACAAAACACCAAACTGGCTTTCTCAAATCAGAAGAGGAATCACGTTATTCTCTCTGAACCTCAACAGAGTGGCCTTATATTTCACAGTTCCTCCGGTGAAGTTGAGTTGTGGGTGCGACTATTCATCCATGATGAACTACGCAGGGTTGCGGTTTAGCCTCATCTTTGTGATTAAATCAAGGGCCCTGCATTGCTCTGCACTCAACTCAAAGCAAATTCTAATCTATACCTCTTTCTAAACCAGAGCTGCTGCGCAGAATAATTTACTGGAGGCACTGGATGTAAATTGTAAGATTATTAATCGCAAATCTGGACAGTGTGAACGCAGTTGAAGTATATGCAACACAATATGATTTAATGCTAGAATATATACTATGCATTGCAATAGCGTCCAAGGATAAGAAATAAATTGCGACTACTATCATAAATGTAATTGGTATGGGTTTTATAACTATAAATCCTACAGTTTAAGTCTGTAAGTCTTCTCTTAGTATTTCATATTTTAAAAACAATTTGGAATGCACAATAAAATAAATAAATAAATAAAATAATGCAAATCTCTTCTAAATCCGCTTTTTGTAAGTTTGTGTAACTTTGACGAAGGAATACTTTGCTCTTGTCATTTTCAAAGGGGCTAGAATACTATTATTTAAAATTCAGAATTTACCAACAGTGCAGCTTTCATCATCAAATGTGGAGACACAGGGCTGACTGGCTGCATGATAAGATATCAGTTTGTGTGCACATAAGATTTTCCTATTTCTGTGTGTGTGTGTGTGTGTGTGTGTGTGTGTGTGCTCTTGGCCCCAGGAGAGACAGATGTTCTGCTACTGACCGCCTTACTGTCTGTGCGGTCATTGTGCGGGACCACCGTCCGAACAGACGTGCGCGGCTTGGACAATCCCGTTGCTAGTGAGACAAAGCCTGAAGGATCCTATTGTCAGAGGCCTGCCTAATTATGGAAATCTTATTAATCTATTCAGCTGCAGTTCACTGACAGCTTTTGTGTGCGCCTGGGATTTATAGAGGGACCTGTGTGAGCTGCAATCTATGCGTGATGAAGACAGTGGAAGGGCCCTTGTCCACAAAAATGAGCTTTACTCTGGAGAGGCCCGCAGCACAAGTGGAGCCTTAAGAGCTCCGGTGGGTGGGATTTGGCCATTAATTGGTGAAAAGTATTTGGTTTTGTCAAACGTCCTGTGGCTTTCCAGGTTCAGACTGGGTGTGTAAGAGAGTGAAGCTGCTCCTGGGCTTGTGGTGGCTGGCTGCCCGCTAGTCTCGTGCGGTAGCTCTTCTACATGCTAACGCCAACTGAAACATGATCTTGGCAGGAAGCCCAGAGCCAGAAGAGCTCCGGTGCGGTTTCACGGCTCCCCTGGGGTGTGTGTGTGTGTGTGTTAGTGTGTGTTGTGTGTGTGTGTTAGTGTGTGTTGTGTGTGTGTGTGTGTGTGTGTGTGTGTGTGTGTGTGTGTGTGTGTGTGTGTGAGTTTGTGTGTGTGTTATTGTGTGTTGTGTGTGTTAGTGTGTGTGGCGGGGGGGGGGGTTCCACTTCCCTTCCTGGTACTTTTGTTTGTTTCGCTGCCCAGAGGAACAAAAACGCACATGGAAACAACAAGCCTACAGGGACGGCCCGCTATTAAAATTGTGGCATTTGTACGGAGGGCTGCTTGTAAACAAGAGCGAAGTGGATCAATCCAATCAAGGCTGTATTCAGGTCCGAGCCCTCCCCCCCTCCACTCACTGAGCGCTGACACCTACCTCCACCACCACTACCACACCTTTCCCCATCTCCGACCGTAGATGACAGCCCAAACACTTAGCCTCTAAAAGCTATGGGGATCTATGAATCTTTTGTTGCCGCTGGTTTCTTGAGATGTGTGTAACGAGAGAGCCATGATAAAATGGTAGAGGGACGGTTGATTGGCCTGCTAACTTGATTGTTTGATGACATCACATTCTTTCCTAAATTACAGAGTAATCCCAGTGAGTGAGCATAGTAATTATAGTTATCCGAGGTGAAAGCTCCTGGCAGTATTTGGACACGATTTTGGTGTCTACCATACATGTAATTAGCATACAAAACTAAATGTTGTTAAATTCTTTAAAAAGACATCTGTGCAACAATGGTGCAATCAAAGCCAGATGGTAGGTGACAAGTGAACAGTTGCAAAACATGATTTGCATATTTGTGCTCTGTGTCCTGAGGTCAAATGTGATCTTACGTTGGTAAACGTAATTTTGTTAGTCAGGCAAGCTGAAACCAAAGCAGGTTTAGAAAACAGGTTAGGATTAACTGTTGCAGTGAATGCTGCGTGCAATTCTTTTGAAACATGCTGTCACACAACGCTGCTTAGTGTCGTGTTTTAGCACGCCTGGAATATCATTTAGAAAGCATTTTACAAATACTCAACAAAGCAAAAACAAATCTGACAAAACATCTAAGAAATTAAAGTTGTCACCCGAAGACAGCATCACCTAAAATAGCAGTGATTTAGCAAAGCAAAATGTAAAAATGTTACTGTTACTTAATTCGTAATTACACATGACATCATCATCAAAATATTAAGGAAGACATCCCACATGTTTTACCTCTGGCAGTAGTGATCCATAGCCAAACCTGTATCCATCAACTAACCAGCATGGGTTAGGTAATCATAAAAAGGGCTTGTCACTTTGAGTTAAGAAGACACTGAAACTGCTGCCGTTGCCAGGTCCAGTTGTGATTTATGACATTAATATCAAGAAAGACGTTCTCTCCGGGGCGTGGCTGTCAAGACCCAGCCTGCTACCTGGACTGTCATAAAAACTACCAATCTGAGCTCTGTGCTACATTTCACCACCTGACAGGACGTTGTCTGAATACAGCTAGATTTGGAGCCCCTTTCATTTTGTATACACAAGATATATTTTACATTAAAAGGTTTTGTTAATTGTTTGTTTAAGGGATTCTGTACGCAATGCCATTTCACTCATGGTATCACAGGCTGGGGCTATAGGCGTGTTGTCCCACATAAGCCAGGGCATCTGTTGGGTAGCTTCTGCTCTCGGGTGGGGTACCGCCAGAAAGTTGTTAAATCAAGTGTGAGGTCATTCGCTGACACTTCCCAAACATCCATTGGCCAAAGAGATAATGCCTCTCGCTGGACAGAATCATTTGGTATTGCTGGAGAAAATTATTATAAATGTATGCGTAAGTCACAGGGCTGCAATCAATCAGAAAAAAAGACAATCACTCTCACTTGCACTCAAGGTCTCTCTTTCTCCATCTCTCTCGCTCTCTCTCTCTCCTTCTCATCTGCTCCTTCTTTCATGGCCCTCAAAGTAAGAAGTACTAATGGAGGAGAGCGGGAGCAATAGGGGAGATTTCACACCTTCTGCCCACAGCTCCAGCAGACATGGCGGTCCTTACAAACCAGCCTTGCCGTCCACATTCCCCAGAGGAGGGAACCAATCGCCTGCAGTGGCTTTGAGGGATATATATCTTTCGTTTTGCTATCTCTATCCATTTCCTTCTCTTTTTGTTCTCTCTTTCTGTTATTTCTGTTTCTTCTGCCTCCAACTCTATTTATTCACTTTCTCCCTCTTCTTCTTCTTTCTTTCATTCTCCATCCTCTCCGCCTTAGTGTCTTTTTGCCAACCCGAGTCCCCATGTGGGCCTATCTGAAAGACAGGTTGTCTTATCCCAAAACAGTTGCTTAAGTCATGCTGGAGGGTTTGTTTTTATTAGTTTTTCCTTATGTACAGAGAAATGTCACCCAATTTTGCCATCACTTTCAAATTATTTCAGTAAAAAATGGCCATTAAAGACTCTTGCGCTTATTCAACCAAATTGGACGAACCGAAACAAATGAAATAAATAAACCGCTCATGCATTTGAGTTGAATGAATATTCATTGCTTCATTAAAAAGTTGTTTTGCAGAGGAGGTGGAACCGGGAGGTAGCCAAACAATTTGATGTCGTTTGTTTACAATTGATTAATTGACAAACACATTTAGAATCGCTAATGATAGCGCAGGGTAAAAATAATGCACACACACACGCACACTCACACGCACACACACACACACACACACACACACACACACACACGCACACACACACACACAGGCTTGTCCCATTTCACAGCAGGCTCACTTTATGGGCCCATCCTCAGGTCTCTTCAGATACCTTCTGGAATAAATTGCTAGATGCGTCTCTTCATGCTCGTAATTTTAGAAACAATTCCCCATCCCCCGAGCCTGCTAACGCACGTCCACAAATGGCAGGAGCCTGCCAAACCCCCCCACCCTCCACTGCCACTACCACTCCCTCCCCTTTAAGAAAAACAGGGTCCCTATTTTCTGTGACTGCAGGCTGGCTTTAGGTCATTGTGTCTACTAATATATCAAAGAACAGCTGTCCTAAGGCTCCATGATGACCATACCAACCCCCCCCCCCCCCCCCCAATCCCAACCCTCTCCTTCCATCTGTCCTGCTCTCAACTCCTTGCTTCCCCCCCCCCCCTGTTCAGCTGCATCTTTCCCTTGACGTCCCTCTCCCTCTCTCTTTTCTCTGTTATTGTGTGCTGCAGTTGTCTCTCCGCCGCCCCCTCTCTCTCTCTCTCTCCCTCTCTCTGTTCCCAGTGAGTTGGCTGCGTTTCTCTTTTCTCTTTCTCCCTCTCTGAGCTCACTCTGACCACTTGGCTATCGCCTGTTCATCCCGCTTAGTGAACAAACACATGCTAGCCGAAAAAAACATCCAACCTTTTGACCAGCACATGGTTCTTTTTGGGGTACTGCAGTTATATATTTGTTAATACTTCTTTAATGTATTCCCGCGCTGCATTACAAAACAGCAGCACCCCAATCAAGGTATGTTTTGTCTTGAGCGTGGTCATTTACTAATTAGCTCGCTTTGGTTTGAAAGACATTATGTCTTGTTGTTGAATTTCTGCTGCCTCAGGAATCCACTGAAGTGTAGCCATCTAAATGAGCCCCCCCATCGCCGCCACCCCGCCCACACACACACACACACACACACACACACACACAGCTCTTAATTGGGCCCTTGACGGGCGGCCGGGTCCCCTTAATGAGCCGATGAACCCTCGGGGAACGGGAGAGAAGGGAGAGTGGTGGGACAGTCCGTTCTCAGGGCCCTGGGTGCCTAATTCTGCTCTTTGTGGAGGCACACACGTAGATATACACACAAACACGCACACAGCACACACACATACACACACACATACATACACATAGGGGCCTAATTACAGCTCATTCACACCCTCCACTAATGATTCCAGCTTTTATCCATACCCACACCCGCACCCGCACACACACACACACATACACACACTTGAGCACTTGAGCACACTATGTTTACTCAAGGGCCTCCTGGGGTCCCTGCAGTGCTCCACTCATACCATTTTGCCAAGAATAGAGACAGAGAGAGTGGCGGCACCCTCCAACTCTCTCCTCCACGAAGCCTGGTGCTGCTGAGGGCCGTCCGTCTCCTTATACAACTATGTGTTCTGCTGCTCCGTGACTTGGCCAAGTCATTCACAAAGACCCAGGGACAAAAAAATAACACACACAAGAAACACAGGCAAGAAAGAGGGAACTGAGAGGGAGAGGGGTCACTCAGAGGAGAGCTATAAAAACTGCCAGATCTGGACTCTTGTGTGAAGTGTGTGTGTGTGTGTGTGTCTGTGTGTGTGTGTGTGTTGGATTTAAAAGAAAAAGGTATCATTCCACCAGCGGGGGCCCCTAGCAACAAGAGTTAGGGTACTCCTGGGTTGGCGGCCTGGGACTGATTTAAGAGTGTGTTTGAAGTGCAGATTACAGAATCTTTGCACCAAATCCCTCCAGGAGTATCAATGGCCCCTGGAATCTTTCTCAGGTTTCTACTCAGGTCCGGCCCTGGCTGCTCACCTCAGCTTGAAGCCTCCCCCGGACCAGCCAGAGATACTACTGACCGATGCCGAACATGCCAAAACAGAAAACAATGAACACACTGATTTCTAGAGCCAAGATAATGCAAGGAATTAAAGGAATGACACAATACACACTCTGAATGTGAGTATGTTTGTGTGTGTGTGTGTGTGTGTGTGTGTGTGTGTGTGTGTGTGTGTGTGTGTGTGTGTGTGTGTGTGTGTGTGTGTGTGTGTGTGTGTGTGTGCGCGCGCAGAGTGCGCAAGCAAGCAGGTCCGTCAACATAACAGCTTGTAAATGGCCGTGGCTCAACATGCCTCCCATAGGAGCCAGAAGTAGCCTTAGTAGGAGTAGTAGGGATGATATTCATTCCCAGACAGGGATTCGAATGTGGAGGTGAGACTGTTGCATGTTTTCCGCACAGGCATGCCCAGCTCCTCGCTAAAATCCTGATGAGCCAAGCAACAAGCAACTAAGACAATCAGCATTGGTGTCACCACAGCCGGCGTAGCAGCTGGTTGTGTGTCACTGGTGTGAGAGTTAACAAAGTGGCTACCTAGCACTGCTGTGTGCGGCGATCGTAACGATCCTTATGTCCACATACAGATACACACACACACACACACACACACACACACAAACACACACATACTGGCAGTTCTGTTGTGGGACACTGTTGGGCAGACCATAGCCACAGCGCTGCTACTCTGTGCATGGATGCCCTTGTGTTGTACAGCACTGCAAAAGCAAATACATCTCACCCATGTTGATGAGCTGAAAGGACTCTGGAAGTGACCAACAGCCTATGAAGGCATGCTAAGTATTCTACCAGTGGTTTGTGACATTCTTGGATGTGCGTGTCAACTTCAGCAATCGGCCACTGTGTGTGTGTGTGTGTGTGTGTGTGTGGGGGGGGGGGGGGGTTACTGTGTGTCTGTGTGTGTGTCTGTTCATTTTGGACCAGTGGGATACAGGGAGCAGATGGAAAGTCATAACAAAACAAAATAAATGTTTCCATTGATATGCAACGTTTTATCCAAATGGCAATTCAATGGTGTTACGTAACCAAGCAGCACTTTTTTTATCGAAAATAAAAACATACAATAACACATAAATGACCAATTAACCAATACATTAGTCAAGAAACACTTCTGAGAAAATACATGCAATTCCAGCAGGTCGGGGGTTTGTTGCCCTGGCAACATCTGAATTCCATTCCGTTGGATGAGATGAGATGGATGAGATGAGAGCGGCCATTTAAACGACTAAAATAAGCCCCAAAAAGTAAACAACTGGCCATAGTTTCTACACTTGCACTCATATACCACACGTAGCAAGGACTTGTTGCTGCGTTCAGAGTCAAACTCCCAGGCCCAAGCGCATTTACCTCAAACCTCCAGAACAAGTTAAAAAAAAAACAGATTTACTTACTCACTAATACACATTTACTGATTTACAAATGCTTTTTAAATTGACCGTTCTGTTAGATTCCTCTCTCTTTTCTTGTAACTGTCATGCCAATAATGGTCCTTTGAGGAGAGCTAAAGAGTCGGGGGGGAGGACTGGGGACACAGAGGCTGTGGAGGCAGCCCCATGCTGGCCTGCAAACAATGCTGCCGTGGAGGAGAGCCCAGTGCTGGACTCTCAAATGAAGCCTGGTGGGGAGGGGGGGGTCCACTACAACTGGACACATCTTATTATTAGGTCTGCATAAAAAAGGAAGGAGATTCGACTAACCCCTTTGTAGTGAGGCCTGAGCCAGTAAAACACCAGAATTGTGTTGGTGATATGAAAGTGTGAGGAGTGTACCCATAGGAGGTACTGCTGCAGAACTAGAGAGGTTATCAAACTCGTTCTCTCTTACACACACTCCCTCCTTTGTTCCACCTCTTACATACCGCCAGGATACAATACTGGAGTCTCACAGTTACCTGTGAATGTTTGTAATACCTGTGGTTCATAAGTAACATAGGTTACTTACTTATTAAGGAAACAAATTAGAAATGAAAAGTGGTGAGAGAGAGAGACAGCGAGAGAGGACAGAGAGAGAGAGCGGGAAACGGAGAGTCTCATGCAAGAATTTGGCCCCAGGAGAATCAATAAGAGTAGGAGGTACAGAATGTTGATTGTATTGAAAACACACTTTGGAGCCCAATGGTTTTAGTTTTCACCTTTCAACTCAGTGTTGGACAAGGATGGACAACGTCTGGAAGACAGTTTGCATCCCCGTATGTTTCTACCAAACTAAAAAGAATGCCACACAGAAATAACACTCAAAGGAATTGTATACTTCACATAAAAAATGTTAAAATGTCAACCCTTCAAAAATGCAACTTAATTCAAGGAAAAACAAACAAGCTGGGATATTTTTAGTTGGGTTCTTTTGGTTTGGATTTTACTCTCAAAATGTGTTTTGAGAGACCCTGGGGGTTATGTCATTGATTTTGCCAAAGTCCAGCCCAAGCGGGGGTTGTTTGGTTGGGACATGCGGTGTGTGGAGAACGGCAGTGTACTCACTATAGGGGACAATGGGGCTCAGCATTCTGTGGGGCTGGTCTCAGTTGGGACGAGTGCTGCTGTTTGGGGAATGCCAGCTAACGTTAGCGTCCGTACGGCTGAAGTCCATCACTGGCATGTGCAGAAGCTGATATCACAATAGCCGGCCCTGGGGTAGAGAGAGGGTGAGAGAGAGGGGAAGAGAGGGGGGGGGAGAGAGAGAGAGAGCAAGTTACAGGCTGCTGCACAATGTCTGGATAAACACTCACATGTCAGCTAACCCTTTCACACATGCTCACACAGCAACACAGACCTTAACATTCACACACACACACACACACACACACACACACACACACACACACACACACACACACACACACACACACACACACAATGTACCCAAAGTACAAAGGTATAATGGTGTTACTGACTAACCAGAAACTCCCAAGCAAGACCATAACAAAAGCACAATGCACATACAGACTCAAACATTTGATTAATACACACACACACACACACACACACACACACACACACACACACACACACACACACACACACACACACACACACACACACACACACACACACACAAACAAAAATTCTCACCCTCATCCCCCACCCACACACACACACACACACACACACACACTCATTCAAACACACACACACACATGCGAGTGCACAGTCTCCCAAATTGATGCACACAGGGGTATTCATTCGGGGGCAGCATTAAGCTGATTGTGGCGCTGTGTCCAGTCCCTCTAAAGAGAGCTTTCTAAATCTACCTCAACAAAAACACATGCATGCCACTGCTCTGTGCGCTGGGGCACTAAAGATTGCATTCTTAGGACACCAAACACTTTTAAAAAGCTGCACAGATGCAAAATGATCCAAGGCTAAAAATATTTTTCTGACAACAATTTGCTTCTGTGTTGGTGTTTGTTTGACATCTCAATTTACTCTCTAGTGGACAATTAAACAAAAAAAACAAGAAAACAATTATTTTCAATAAACATGTTTTCTCAAAATATAAACATTATAATACTTAACTTAGATGCAATGTGTATACCGGGTTTAAGTTAAGATTGTATTTGGCATATTTGTAATTGGTCATATTTGAAACAAGAACAAAATACATTCATTGATTTTGAATTTTTCTTTACGTGGTTGTTATGCCCTCCACTCCTGCTCTGCCCTGACAGTTGTATTGTAATATTATGACACATTTTTAGTAAAGTTAATCATGTTAGGATTAAATAAAATAGATAAAAATAGTTTTAAAAATGTTTTGTATATAATAATACAAATTAAATGTGTTATTATGCTGGACAACACAGCATCATATATGATCTACATAATATGACAGCTAACTACATTAAAAATGCCACTTTGATTTTAATATTTAAAATCAAATACGAGCGTTCTTACAGTTACTGCAAAAGCAAAAAGCATTTTGAAAACTAGCTCTGGCAGTATTATTATTATTATTATTATTATTTATTATTATTATAGTCTTTTTTCAGGAAAATCCTGCTCCAAAAGCTATTAATATTCTAAAAGTTTAAAAAAAATACCAGGCAGAAATTCTTAAACACAAATCTTCAGGCTTCACACATTACTGTAACACTGGAATGACATCTTAACTGTCTTCTATGTAATAAAAAACAACAACAAATAGAAAAACATCCAATGAGCACACGGCCACCCTGCACACTAATGCTCTTCATGTGCTTCTCTGGTCTATAAAAAACCTCTCTCTCTCCCTCCCTCTACCTCTCTCTCCCTCTATCTCTCTCTTTTCTGTCCCCACACTCAACTTATAATAATACTATTCTCTAATAACAGCACTAAAGCAACAGACCACAGCGTTTAATGCAGATAATCAGCAAAATGAGCAAAAAAAAGCAACGTTAGTTAATTAATCATCCTGAGATAGCCAGATAGATAGATAGATAGATAGATAGATAGATAGATAGATAGATAGATAGATAGATAGATAGATAGATAGATAGATAGATAGATAGATAGATAGACAGATAGATAGATATATTATAGATAGATAGATAGACAGATAGACAGATAGATAGATAGATAGATAGATAGATAGATAGATAGATAGATAGATAGATAGATAGATTGATAGATTGATAGATTGATAGATTGATGGATGGATGATGGATGATGGATGGATAGATAGAATGAGAAAGAGGCTGAGAGAGACCCACAGAGCCAGGCAGTGTGCTGGCTGCTGAGGCTGGGTGCCTGTTGTCCTGCAGCCGCAGCAGCAGCAGCAGCAGCAGAGGAGGACAGCGAGACAGCGCTTGGTTTCCTTCCAACTTCAGCCCAGCGGAGCTCAAGTCAAACAAGGAGACATGACAGCAAACACAAAGGGAGACACGGAGCCTCAGCCTTACCTCCTCATGCCTGCTGCCTCCCAGCGAGATGCGAGCGCGCTTGGATAATCCCTGGAGCAGGACGACAGAGCCGTGTGGACACTGCTATGTCTTTTACACATATGGGACCCTGCTCTCAACTCACTGGCTCTCCTAGCTCGCATTCTCCCTCTCTCCCTCTCTCTCTCTCTCTCTCTCTCTCTCTCTCTCTCTCTCTCTCTCTCTCCCCTTCTCTCTTTCACCGTCCGTCCCTCCCTCCCTCCTTCTCCCTGCCAGTGACAACAGAGCGCACACACACACACACGCGCGCGCGCACACACACGCACACACACACACACACACACACGTTCCCTTCCCCCAGGCTCCTCTCCCCTCCCCCTCACCTCTTCTCTCTCTTGTTAAAAGTATTTAAGCAGGGAGGGGAGGGAGAGGGGAGGAGAGGGGAGGGGGTGAGTTGACCAATCAGGCTCTGAAAAAGTAAGGGCTAGCATTCTATAGCTTTTTTGGGGGGGGGGGAGAGAGGGGAGGGAGGGAGGGAGGGAGGGAGGGAGAGATAGGACAGGATAGAGAGAGAGAGTGAGAGAGATATTAGGGAGGACATTAGCAAGTTTACTTGTAAAACAGTAGGATGGTGAATGTCTAAATGTGCTTATAACACACACTCAAATTACACACAATACACAATAAACTGCATGGAATGAAACAAATCTGAAGGTTGCTGGCATTAAAAGCAACACCAAAGATTTACACTTCAATGCACACATAGAAAGAAAACATATTGACAAAAAAAGCACTGTGACGTATGCAATGCATGGTCAAGGGGGTAAACTCTCACGCCACTTGCAACCCACAAGCCCTCCGCCACATGACCGTCACTGGGGGGGGGGTGCTTACGACCAGCTCAGTGTGTTAAAGAGATATGTTGATGACGCCAGTTCTCCCCTCACCCAGATATGTTTCTGCCCAGCTTTAATCGTATGTCAGCTGATTTACTAGTTTTCCCTCTTTCCATCTCTCTCTCTCTCTCTCTCTCTCTCTCTCTCTCTTTCACACACACACACACGTTCCCTTCCACACAGCTGCGGCGCTGTTTTTAGTACTACACCAAGGACCACATGGGCTGCTCATCCTCTCCTCCTGTTACATGGAATATATCCCCCCCCCCACACACACACACACACACACACACACACATACACACACACACACACACACACACACACACATGCACACCAGGACCATCGGCACCACCCACCAGTCCCCACTGAGCTGCCCTCCACAAGGCGTACATACAACCCCTCATACCTCTCTGTGTGGACGTACAACAACACACACACACACACACAAACAAATCCATGCCAGAGAGAGAGCGAGAGAGAGAGAGAGAGATGTTAAAATCATGTGTTGATTGCCCATGTGTAAATGCTACTTCTAAGATTCAGGCTAACCAGGGTGCCTATCCTTACCAAGCAGGGTAGCACATTAACTCCAGCCATCCCCCCTCCACCCCCAGCTCCCTCCCACAACCAGTCCACCATCACCCTAATTATCATTAGAATCAAAACCAAAATGTAAGCGCAAAGTACATCGGCAGCACATTCGAAACATCGGACGAGATTGATCAGCGCATAAAAACACAACACAACAATTGTAGAATAATCATCTTATACTTACAAGAGCTTGAATATACTGTGGTCAGATGTGTCCAAAGACCGCGTACTTGACACCTATTTACAGTATACAGATCACCCTGTATATAAGCAAAAACAACCGCTCACACACACACACACACACACCGCACACCTTGGTCCAGCTGTACGCCGCGGGTCTCTGCTTGTTTGCCGTTAAACCATTAAGCCTCTCCTTAAAAAAAAGTTCTCCTTTGTGAGACATGTGGGTCGAGTTATTTTAGGAGATGCCCAAGTGGTTGGTGCCACCGCTCAAATTGGAATGTAGGGCAATAAAGCCATTGGAGGCCGCGCTGTAACTCGTTAGGGCAGTTACAAAACTTAACAGGGCCAGGGCCAGTTCACCACCACAATTAGACTCCTTCACTCCCCCCCCCCCCCCCCCCCCCCCCCTCCGAAACCGAGCCGCTAGTGAATCCTTAATAGATTTGCTAATGGTTTCTCTAGGGGTGTTAGGTGAGGTGGTGGTGGTGGTGGTGGTGGTGGTGGTGGTGGTGGTGGTGGTGGTGGTGGTGGTGGTGGCGGCGGTGGCGGGGGATGGCAGCAGCCTCTCTTTCTCTCTCTCTCTCCCTCATTCTCTCTCTATCACTCCACTGCACTATTAGTGCTGAGGTAGCATGGTGTGGACACAGGCAGCATGCTGAGAGCAGCACTACCGCTACACAAAGACTTCAGCACCGACAAGAGACCGGTCCGAAAAACTCACTCAACACAGAGGAGAGGGGATGGGGGGGGGGGGAGAGAAAAAGACAGAGGTGGGATGTTGGCGTAGAAGTGCTTTGTAAGTATCACATGAGTGACCTAGCCAGGTGCA
>JAOPHQ010006263.1:30000-135000 GCA_030340625.1 Merluccius polli
TGCTGACGGAAGAGCAGGTGCCATTGATATATCGAATTATACACAGGAATAAGAGATTTAGACAAATACACGCAGGCAGGCAGACACACATACACACACACACACACACACACACATACAACCAACACACACACAACCAACACACACACACACACACACACACACACACACACACACACACACACACACACACACACACACACACACACACACAATCACATTCCTATAACAAGCTCAGAACAGCAAAATGTGCAAAATGTGCCTCAATGTCTGGACAACACTGTGCAGCTGAGACAAAAATAGCTTCTCCCTACCGCTTAAACATAGCCAGCTGGCCATCCGGCCACCGGCATGGGGAAGGTCATCTGTCAGATGACGAACTAGGCTGTGGCCGTTTGGCTTCTTCTGGCGCTCCTGGAGGGGACAGAGAGCCGCCTCTGAAGGACACTTTCCCCTCACTCCTGTGCACTAATTCAATCGTTGTGACAGGGTCTCACTGTCCCACTGTCTACCGGCCCAGTAATCTCCCTGTAATTGAGTTCCCCAATCAGCCATCCATCAATAATGCATCTGGTTCCAACTGGGACGAGTCGGCAACATTGGTCTGGCTTCTGCCCCAGCAAGACAAATAAAGGAGACAGGATTCTTGCTCCGACTGGCGATGGGAGATCTATAACTTCCTGGAGATCAAGAAACCACTCTCAAATGCCTCATTGCCAAACAGCAGCTACCGCAGTCCGGCTTATGTTACAGTGTATCAGATAGCGATGCGATAGTGGTAGGGTTTGCAGAGCCCTGTTTTATGTTTAAGTCAAAGAGTAAAGCACAGGTGTTTAGAAATCAGCCCAGAGACCAGGGCTACGTTCCAAATTGCACACTTTTTCTTTTTACTTTTAGTACGTACTGCAGCTGCCCTTACAAAGTACATACTGTTGCATGCAGTATGCATACAATTGGGACATGCTAATTTGTCATAAAATTGCGCCTTGAACTTTGACCCTCTTGCTCAATACATTCATCACTTGTAGTTTTAACTTAATTGTAGATTCTAACATGCAGTATTGTATTCACAACAGTAAAATTACATATGCATTTCTCTGTCATTGTTATTTTCATAGTTATGTCCTTTTGTTGTTATTGGTTATCTTTATTGGAGTATTTTGTTCACTTACTATTCCTATTATTACTATCTGTCATTGCGGCTTCTGACGTTTCACTGGCCTCCGTCATTGCACTCAATCTGTCTGTGCTCTCTCGGCGGCTCAGTCAATCTGACGTATCTTCCGCTGCGCAGAGGATTGTGGGTCAGAATAGCCAGAAAAGCATGCTGGCTTGCATACTGCAAAATGCGACCGGTTGTAGTAGGACATTCTGGTATTTTTGGCATACTGCATTTGTATTAGGACATACTAAATCTTTTTCTGGCATACTAAATAGTATGGTAGTATGGATATTGGAATGCAGCCCAGGAATTTAGAGTAAAAAAATCTTGACATCAAGCTAAATTATATGGCAGTTGGAAAACCTATCTCGATCTCTTTCATATGACAAAGCTTCGGCTATCCTCTAGAGACCAATACAACATATTCACACACACACACTTGCGCGCACATTCACACACACACACACACACACACACACACACACACACACACACACACACACACCATATGGACCCATGTCTCCACAGCGCATTTTAAGTCCACCCACACAAGTCCTTTCTCTTTTCAATTGCCAGTGCATGCCAGGCCATCAATTAATGGCTAAGACCATGGTCCGCCAAGGTTAAACTGTACAGCTGTCTGAATGATTTTCAATTATACAGCGACGAAGCCCCTGCCAGCCGGCTGGCTCCCACCTCCCTCGCTGGTCTTACAGGATCATGAGAGAACACCTCACACCTCCAAGAAGTGTATCTTACCACCTTCCTTCCTCCCTTCCTTCATTTGTCTCTAAAGCTCGAAAAGACAAAGTGCTAGGCTTCATTTTCAATTTCCAAAACTTGTGGAAATCTCCTTTCCATCTTACTAAATTATATTAAGCTTTCAATTCTGCTATTTTAGTTCAATCAGCATAATGACTCTCTCACATACCGAGTGCACGGCCTCAACCACCAAAATTAAAAAAGAAGATCTGCAGCTCGTCTTTTCCTGGTTACATCAAGTTCACCATATATCTGTTATGCCGTCCCTTTACCCTTGGGGCGCTCTGGATTAATGGCTCATTTAAGTCCCCATTACATTACATTAGCTCATTCACCCAGTGCTTACAGTACACTCCACGGAAAATAAATCACATCATGAAAATATCAATCAATCTCAATAAGTGACTTCCAGTAATCGGTTTGATGCTAAAGACCGTGACAAAGGTTTACAGTTGAAGCAGCAAATTACTGTCACTCACAAGGATGGACTCACTTTGCCTTAGAGAGAGAGAGCGCTATAATTGCAAAGTACGGGTACGGCATGTCCAATAATATATCCAATAATATCCCTTGGCAGATATAAGTGGCCATGTGAG
Organism: Merluccius polli; assembly: GCA_030340625.1. Lineage (NCBI taxonomy): Eukaryota > Metazoa > Chordata > Actinopteri > Gadiformes > Merlucciidae > Merluccius > Merluccius polli. The sequence goes on from JAOPHQ010006263.1 coordinate 32,521, forward strand.
AATGTTTCATAGTATTTTGCATTTGTAGCCATTTGATTTGGCTGGCTGGTTGCCTCGCAAATCTTGAAAAAAGTATACCAAGCACCAAATGTCGGAAAATTGATTTTGTCCGACATTATTATGGTGGAATCTGTGAGCTCGTACAGTACATTTCTGTGAATTACCTCTGCAGCCATGGACTGGGGAAAAGGTGGTGGTTTACAAAATGCATGCGTCGGCCCCAATCACACACACACACACACACACACACACACACACACACACACACAAATGCAAACGCACAGCTCCTGGCTGGAGGTTAATTCAATCCCCGAGTGCTCCATTTTGCGGCGGCTGTCAGGTTGGGGGCTGCAGTGTGACATTGTGAGCGAGAGGTAATTACATTTGGGTCCGGTCGCGCAACTCAGCGTCTGTGCTGTCAGAGACCTCCTCCTATAGAGCCGCGGCCAGCAGAGGAATGTCCAGCTCAGTGTGCTCCATGTACTGGCCATGGTGGGGTTCAGTTGGACCAAGCTATACGTCTTAGCGGTACCAGAGACCAGACCCGCTTGTTTAGGATAATGGTCTGAGACCCATTGGGAGTCATTGTTAGCCGACTTTATGTTCACTGCGATTCCTGTGACTATTCAAAGGATACGAACAGAAGCACATGGAGTCAGGATGTGGGGCCAAAGGAGCTAATGACATCCATGTTTCATTGAGGGATTGGGATTCTAGGATTTCTGATTAGTTTTTAACGCTGATGATTTTACCAACCACATGCATGAAGTGCCATGTGGGAAACATAAACAGGAAGCAAAGCTGTGTTTGTCTACACATGGAGATATTAAGTCTATAAAAATAAAATAAATAGTAATGTGTCCATGTCCAACAGGTCTTCTGTAACGCTAAAACAGGCCCAGAGGCACACGGGCAGCTCTGCTGTGACTAACCATCACACGTTGGGTAATATATATGTCTGGTGCTAGAGCGTGACATAGGGGGTGGGGGTGAGAAATCTGAATGTGACCGCGACAGTGTTTAGCGTTGCTTAAAAATAATTATTGTTTTTGGAATGGTGAAGAAAGCATTGAATCTAAGGACCAGAACCAATGCCAAATCAATCAAATGTGTAAACCACACACACACACACACACACACACACACACACACACACACACACACACACACACACACACACACACAGACTGCTATTCTATTCACAGTCTAGAACTATGGTATTATACTGTAGTTGGATGCTACTTCCTCAGGGGTTAGTTGCTGGCCAGTACTTGAGCATGACCACAGTGAACCATGTGATTGGTTCACAGCTTTGCTGATGCTCCCACTTCATGTGTGGTCATGTTGTACTTGTCCATTGTGTACTATTGATCACGCTCGGGAGAAACTTGTGACTAAAGCTTAGTCCTGTCCCGGCAGAATAAATCACAGTATTGACCCTGTGGTTATCAATAAAGGTAATGACAAACATCTGGCTCCACCTTTAATGGAATCGACAGAGTCTTCCTGGCACTGGACCAGGATTGGCCAGTCATAGATTGCCTTGATCTTTCCAGTGGGAACCCACTCTAAATATGCAAATGAGCGGTGAGAAATGCAGTCGCTGTCTTAAACTTTGCAGTACTTCTTTTGAATCAGGGGGTGAAAAAAACAACAACCTTAAACACCAAAGAAGTAGAAGAAGGAAATAAACAACTCAGCATGTCTGCTGACAATAAACCTGCTTAGACTTCACTTAAGATGTACACTGTAGAGGAACTCTGACTGACACAGTGTATCTGTGTCAATGGAGGAATAAGTGAGGAGATCAAATCAATGGTGCCGAGGTGCTGAGCTGGGCTTTTGGGTTGGTTGTGCCGAGACAGCACCTTCTCCTGGGTCACGGCTGGAGCTGGACTGCAGTCAAGATCAAATATCAACATGTTTTTTGGCCAAATACCTCGACGGTGATAGTTTTATTGATGTGTATTTATACATATCAGGAGTTTGCTTTAGCCAGTAAAAATCAATTCTTGGCCAATAAAATAAACTAATGTTAATCATATCCAACCTTGAAATGAAAGATTAATTTGTGCCTACAGCTCTCCACCAGTTAATCAGTTATCTACTGTCATCATTTCTATTCATTTGAATAATAGTTTAATTTTATTTTTAATCCAAAACCCATCCACATCCATCTTCCTGGACATGTCACCAGGCTGTCCCCTGTGCTGTATTGGGTCTACCTCATCTTGACACGTGTCTGCTGAGCAGTCCCTGGACACCTCATTCTGACTGCTCACTAGGTGGCTCATCACTGGCCATGGTCACGTTTTCCTGGCAGTCACTAGATGTTCCTGACCCCGTGATTCTGCTTGCTAATGAACCACCTCGCCATCCTGCTCTATCCCCATGGAAACCTGTGGCTTCCCAACCTGGCTGCTGGCCCTAGACCACTGTGGTCTTACTTGAGTCTATCCACCTATCACTACTCCCAGCTCTTCTGCTCACATTAATACTGGATGGCCCATGGTTTCCCTGAGCATGACACCTAACCCTTGCTGGTTGTCGCCTCTAATGTTGACACCGCCGTCGGTGAATGTGATGTAATGGATCACATTACAAAGGCACGAATTGTAAAGAGCCTTGGCCAGAGAGGTTAGAAAAGTACAATATAAAGGCAGTCCACTGCCTACACACTACACACTAAATACACACTGTGGTTTATTGCTTTGTTCAGATCATCATCAATACTTCTGGGTTTTTTTAACCCTGATTTGTTCTTTCATTTTGGCTTTACCTACATTCGTGACTACTCTATTTACTATTTATTTTGTATTTTAGTATAGGTGAGGTAAGCAAGTTTGCTAGAATTATTTAAGAAATAAAAATGTGTTCTCAGGAAAATAGGTTTGTATCCAGTGAGCCTCAGCAAGGTCACAGCAATAAAGTGCCACAATATTGTTCCAACATTTGAATAACAAACTGTTCTTATACATCAGACAACAAGAAACAAGACCACTAATAATGTCCGTTGCTGGCCACACAATGCACCTTGAAAACATCCACTTACCAATATGCAGAATATCTCAGGCGAAGGAAACATGTTGGTGAATGGCACTCTATTGACAGTATTGAACTCCTAAAGGTACTGCGACAGCAAGCAATTACAGCCTTCCATCACATTCAATTTTAAATTACATCATTTTACTCTAATGGAAATGTAGTCGTATAGATCTAATGACAAAAAAAACATATGTAAAAGAAAATACGAAAGGTTGCTCAGAGACAAACTGCCTCTCAATGAATGGAAAGGTGGAAGCTGGCTGGGTTTAAAGACCAGCATATAATAATATAAAAACCATTTAGATTGTCAAAATGAAAAAAAGAAAAATAAATATAAGGAAAACACTATAAAGGAGGCCAATCTCATCGTGTGGGCCAACCAATGGGAACGAGCCAGTGAAATTTAACCAGCACACCATAAAACACAATCAAGGGTCTCATGGCTTCAGTCATCATTTCTGTTGGGGTTCCGCCTCATTTAAAAGATGGGGCTGAAACACTATACAGACGGGAATCATAAAGCACACACACAGCCCGCAGAAGGGCAGAAATAACACAGGCTTAACACAACCATTTCATTACGAGAGGGTTTAATATGTTCTCTCACTTGTTCATTTCAATGACATGCTTAGCGCTAGCCACATACATCGACAGCCATATATATTATACAGGCTGTGCCATGGACAGACTGGATACAACTTGCAACACTTTATCTGTGTGTTTTCTAACAAACGCTTCCCTCGTAAAACCATCACTAGCAAGCAAAGCCAGCAGCAGTAGCTCTATCCAGAAATGTGTGCTATTTGGCCAGGCTTGTCATGCCACTGACAACCCCACGCTGTGTACAATGTCTTAACAGCGTGCACATAGAATGTAGACTAAGCACAAAACACACTTGGCAAGCTCAACCTGCTGGTAAACAAACGTCGCCACTATGGATTGCGACACAAGGTCTGCAAGACGCAGCAAGATTAGCGCGACTCCCAACATGTTAAAACCATGTCAATGAACAACGCACATGTTTATTTGTACAAATAGCAACAAAAAGGGAATGTTACATTTAGGGAAATGTTCGCTTTTTTTCCCCTTAATGCAAAATTCACTTGAACTCAAGGAATTTGCAATATTTATTAGGAGTTAATAATTAATTAAAACTCTAGCGGCAATGAGTTTATGTTCTTGTTTTCGATTGGTTGATTGAACTGTGTAGCTGTCCTTTTTTTTTTTACCAGAGGATTAAATGCACTTTGATATGAAGCATGCCAAAGTCGGGATGATTATTTTTCATTATTTTACGATATTATTGTTCTTTAAATGTACCATAACGTCTAGGGCCCCAGAACCGCCCCGCTCACCGCTTCCAATCCTGTTACGACAGGGATTTGTACTGCCGGCTCCCCCATAAAAGATTAGCCCTCCAGGAGAAAGAATGGACTTGATTAGTTAGACAGCAATTTAATGGGATTGTCAGAGGACCAACAGTAAATCAGCTTTTGTGATTAAATGGGATCTCCAGTAAAAGTTGTATGCCACCAGATCAATAACTATTGAATGTTTTTTTTCCTTCCTTTCTTCCAAGCCAAGGAAAAAAAAGACAGAAACAAAGCCAAAATTTCCGGTGGACTAATGATCCTACTGCCAGTGGTGAGAAGCAGCTTAGATGTTTACCGGGAGGGAGGGGGGAGAGAGAGACAGAGAGAGACAGAGAGAGAGAGAGAGAGAGAGAGAGAGAGAGAGAGAGAGAGAGAATAGGGTGAAGTTGGAGCCAAAGCAAAAGCAAATGGAATGGAAAAGCAGGAGAGAGGATGTATATCCGTAATTGGACTGTTACTGTAAAAGCTACTGGCATCTCTGTAATGGCTACCAACAGACAGCACTGATACTGTTTGTGTTTGTGTGTGTGTGTGTGTGTGTGTGTGTGTGTGTGTGTGTGTGTGTGTGTGTGTGTGTGTGTGTGTGTGTGTGTGTGTGTGTGTGTGTGTGGGTACACATACACACACAGCACATGATGTGTCTGTCCAATATGTGCAGGGATGCTCCAGGTCATAGCGCTACACTACTGCACTGTTACCATGTGTGTCTCTCTCATTGTGATTTAACACATGGAGAAACGGCTCGGCTGGTGTGTTTCTTGTAGGAAATAAAATGCAATGGAGGCCAGCCTCTGACCCTGAGCAGTGATGGAGTACTGCCCTGGTCAATTATGCAGTTCAGCTCTCTGATTCCACCATACATATTAAGCATCCAACACAAGCAGGAGAGAAATGGTCACTACCCATAGATCATCACACAGGTTAAACAGAAAATATCATTGAACAGTGTTTTTTTTTCCTTCCCCCCAGATAAATAGATATGGGATTTGGGTATCAAAAGGTTAAAAGATTTATTGATGTTCTGAGAGCCATAGCGCTATTTTTGCACACAAAAAAAACACAAGCACATTTATCAACGAAAAATAAACGCTTGTAACAAAGCATTGGGATTTCAGAAAACATCTGCGACTGGCACAGGAAAATGTTCCTTTTTTTTCCAGCGCCTACGTTTTGCGGTTTGTTTTGAAGTGTGCAGGTCTGGTGGCCAGCTGTACGGCGGCGTGTCTGGCCTCTATCTTGGGTCTTGGGTCGTCTCTACTCTACATACTACATACTGGAATGGAGGAGACTCCAACAACCTGGATCAACCCCCCCCCCCTACCTCACCCCCCCCCCCTTCACAATATAGCCTTCCAGGTCCTACCAGCCTGTGCTACATTCTCTATGCTTTGATATCTCAGTGTGTGGGGAGTGTGGGGTTGGACGGGTGGGGGTGGGGATTGGGGGTAGGGGGGGTCCTCAAAGTCTGTCCATCATCAGCATCTCCCCAAGGCCTCCACCTCCAAACCTTCGCTAATCCAACCCCCCACTCCTCCACCCACCCAGTATCCACCCCCACCCCCTCGTCCTCCCCCAGCTCAGAGGAATTCACTAGCTCTGGACAGTGTTTCATTTCTTCACAGGCCACATCCTTGATAGCTTAATGGCCCCCTCACAGTGGAGGAGAACATGGACTGGCAGACAAGGAGCTTTTAAGTCTTGTCCTCCATGTTTAACCTTTAAAAAACAAAATAAGGAGAAAAGAGGAACACAACTGCTACATTGGCTTGTGTGTCGTTTGAAACTGCAACAATTGCAGACGTGTTTGTGAATAGAGACCATCCATGCTTGTCCTTCATCCTTGATATTTGTTCTCCATGTTCTGTCGGCTGCAGACATGGATATTTGGAGACTGCGGGAGGTCAGTGGACAAGGAGTGCTCGGCCTTGAGCATTGTTCAGCCAATGATGAGAAACCCTTTTGCACATTCAACATTCAAACGTGTGCCATAACCCATCCATGTGCTCGGCCCCTCACTCAAATCCATTCATTCACCCTACCTACTCATCGAGCCGACAGCAGCTCTGCTCTTTGTCAGCTGCCCTTTCTGTATGCCCTTCAGTCTGACATCCATGTCACGGCAAGCCGTCTGTGTGCGTCGGTATGCACCTCAAAGCCTTGTTCAGATTACCGTCCATGAAAAGTACTGCAGAGAGACCATGCCGCTTTGTGTCTTTTTTGTTGCTCTGTATGTAAACAAATTGGGGGAGAGTCTAATAGGAGAAGCACAAGAATCCAGTATTATTGTATTCTTTTATTTATCCAGACTCTTGGAGCTCCGCCACACCTTGTACGGCTTGACCACAGTTATAAAAAACATCACCCCAAACATATTCATCTGTGACCTTGCTTACCCCTGTCCTTATTCTTGACTATATTCTATTACAGCAATAAAACTAAACAGGGCCAGCTCATAACCATCGTCAGGGTCAAGGAAAAAACGAAAGGCCAGGCCATTTTAACAAATGTTGAATAGATTTGAATAAATAAGAAGGTTGGAAAGAGGGCCTTTGAGGGTTGTAGTTGAATTTTGGACACACAGGGAAGACAGAAGTATGTCAGAAAATATGGAGGTGGTCCGAGCTTCAACACAATGACTTGCAGCACATAGGGTGTAACAATAACCATAAAAAACTACATTTAAAATGGGACCCAAAATGAAGTGTCCTCGTTGCAGGAGTGGACGGATGAGAGGGAGGGACAGAGCACATCTGTAGTGTCCTCGCCCGGCATGTGACCTTCAGGTGCTGTGTCAGGGACGGGTTTGTGATGCTGCCTTAACAGCCACCCCCCCTCCACCACCACCACCACCACCCACTCCCGTCTGTAATGGCATGGCTTATTGCTCGACTCAGCTCTAGGACTCTTTATGACAGCCATAGCTATGATTAGAGACCAGCGGCAACACCAACAACACTGGCAAAGGGGGTGGGATATGTAGTGCGCGGGCCGAGGTCGACCCTGAACCGGCCTTCATGTTATTGGCCAGGTGGACGCAGAGGCCGCCAAGCAGGGGCCATCAAGCGGGGGTGAGATTATGGCAGGAGAAGAGATGAGGAGAGTGGGGTTTAATCTCAGGTGTTGTGGGCAGGGTTTAATATAGATGGTCAGCAAGGATGTGAAGTGGGATAATTGCATCTGGAGGTTGAGGGGTGGGGGGGTTGTCGCAGATGGGGCCTGTTGATCTGTTAACTATGGCCAAGCCACAGCTCTTTTTCAATTAGATTTTTTACAACTCTGTCACCTTTATCTGGCCATCAGTACTGCTGGAAGCAAACTCGACTGGATTGAAAGCATCCTTCTTTCAATCCATCCTTCATCTGATTTTATTTACTGACAAATACCACTTTTACACCACTACCCCTTTGTACTACAAAGAAATAAATATGTTTGATTGTGATAACAACTGACAAACTCTTGGAAAAGCTGTAGGCTCAGCTTTCAATGAACCAGAAAAAAGCTTGGTTATTCTATGGTTAACACAAGGTAATGTTCACCTTTAAATCTCACCTCCAAAAAACGCATTTGGAAAAGTTTTTTCCAAAGTTTTTTTTCTGTTACGTGGTGTGGAACTAATTGATATGGTAACTGAATATGGTAATATAATTATACAAAAACCCAGCCAGTTCTGGGTTTGAACCCCAATGTTTGCAGTCTACCTGTAGGCATTCCTAAAAATGATGCCCAACCCCTACCGGCTCATTAATGACATGTATCTACAAAAAAGCCATATGCCACCATTATGCATTTATTTTGCCAAATATTGTCTTTTTGATGGTGCGGAAACAAATGTGCACACTTACCACAGGTAAAAAAAAAAAATTTAAAAAAGGAAAGAAAATGAGACAGCCACTCCCACACTCCCACATGCCGTGGACAGGTGTAAACAAAGAGAGAAAGAGAGAGTGACAGCGAGCAGCGGCCGCTCTCTGATGGAGGGTCTGAGCCTCTCATCAGAGCTATTCCAAGCGACGGGCCCTGTCAGAACACGCCCCAGATGAGGTGTCTCACGGCGGGGAGAGAGAGCTGTCATAACAGGACGCCTGGAAGGCAGCTCCATCACACAGACAGCTCCGCACTCACACACACACACACACACGGCAAAAGAATGTCATACAGTGGCTGACAGATAGCCATCATGCGCCCACTACCCTTTCTATCCCCACCCCCACCCACACACACACACACACACTTTTTTGTTTTCTCGGGGAACATGAGGCGGGGCACCAACTGACAGGTCGACTTAAATATTTATGCTGACAGGGAAAATGCACGTATGTTATCTCCGCCAAGACGTGCTCCCATATCACCACACGCTCTGACTCAGCCACTTACATGAAACATACTGGCCGCCCCTCTGTTCTCCAAGACCCCTCCTCTTCAGACCCCGCTAAATGTGTGTGTGTGTGTGTATGTGAGTGTGCCTGTGTGTATGTGTGTGTGTGTGTGTGTGTGTGTTAGTGTGTGTGCTGAAAGGTGTGTCCTGCAGTGGAAAGATTGAGCTTTAAGATTAGACAGCCCCGCATTGCATATACCTGCTTTACACAGAGCATGTTAATATAATGCACCAGTGCACAGACAAAACATTGCATTATCGCAAGCAGGCATTATCGCAAGAGAATCTTTTAGCTGCTGAGCTAAAAGAAAAGGTGATAATTTGTAGATATAGTCAAATTGATGAGATCAAAGTAGCAGTAATAGTTAGTGGAATGGGATTCAAACAAAACAAAAGCGCTAAAAGAGTATAAACATGAATACTGTGGTAAAACCAAACACATTGCTTTGCCACAACTAATGAGGCCTTGCAGGAATGAGCTCAGTTCATCCACCAGCTGAGCCTTAGCAGACTTTTATATTACCATTGGGGTTATTATCCACCTTCTCATGGTAACTCCTGGTCAATTGAGAACATACGTTTGTGAACCAGGAAAGACTTCAAACGTAATTAAACCCTAATACATGTTAGGGACCTCAATGATTAGATGTAACCGTTTTTAATTCACATGCAAGATACACTAAACTATTCATCACTATTCAATTCAGTCCAATTGACTCTTTCTGCTTTTAAACACACAGATGGGCCGGTGTTGTTACAGTGCACTAGGCCCTGGGGACATATGTGTGTGTGTGTGTGTGTGTGTGTGTGTGTGTGTGTGTGTGTGTATTCATGTGTATGTGTATACAGGCTGTACCACAGATGCCACCTCTCCTGTGATCCACAGCCCATTAAAGAAGGAGAGGACGGCGCTACTCTAATCAACAGATCACCTTTTCAAGCGGCTCTTTGTTGCCCTCCGCACAGCTGCCAACAATTAGCAGGCAACGCGGGACCCAGCAGTCCAGCTCGCCAGCGAGTCCATTACAGTGCCTGGGTCCCAGGCCGCGCGCGGGGAGCCTCAAGTGCCGGAGGCTATAAATTAGATCTGTAAGAGATGATGGAGGGATCTCTATTCTAAAGCCTCCCGCCCCCTTAACTCCTAACCCCCGTTTTTTCTCAACTCCAGAGTTCATACGCGGCACGTGGGAAATCCCAGATTATGTGCACTTCGCGGGCAGCGGGGGGTGCAGGAAGGGGGCTGCGGCGTTTAATGCAGATGGGGGATTTAATGCGGACGCCATGGTGTTTACAGTACCAAGTGTATTTCGCTTCGTCAAGCTGGCATCGGGTGGAGGTGACGGGATCAGGTCTACCCCAACGGACTGCTAAGTTTCCCCTTGAAAAGTCTTGTTGCTGACAGCAATAATAAATTGCAATCTGACTTCAATCAATCGCGGACCAGCTTGAACCCCTTAAGTCCTTAAGAACGGGGATGATGGGGAAAAAATCAATTTGCAATTTACATCGGGCGAGCAAGAGTTGAAAACACCAAGAAAGAGAGACAGCTCACAAGGCCCGAGTATAATTACAACCTAGCACACACGCACACAACCCACGGCCTAGACATCACAAACAGATCTAGGCCGCGCGATAATCAATTGGGGCCGTGGGCAGCAATTCTCAGGTATCTCCGGGCCAGGCCATTCATATGCAGGCGGTCACTCAATACACCGGCCAGGTATCAGCCGAGAGGAAGCGATTTGTGTCACATCGATGGGCAGCGAGTGTGTGTCTGACGACGAGCCTCTTTAGAGGTTCGGCTTCCTGGAAACTCTCTGCTGCCTGGGTGACTCACAATGGGGCCAGTGGGAAGGGGACACCGTCCAGGGGTGTGGAGGAGCAGATTGAGCCGTGGACGTGGTGTGTGTCTCAACGCCAGAGGCTATTCATCCACGCTGTGGGTTTCCATGCAACATGGCCTCGGATGTGGTAAAACGAGATCCTTCGGACGGAGGCGCTGAGTAAGCGGTGAAGTGTGAGGCTTTGTCTTGTTCAATTCACGTACACAGATCCCATACGGCATCTTCTCCTTCCTCCGTCACACACACACACTTTTGCACACACACACACATATACACACACACACACACACACACACACATGAGCTAAAAGAGAGCCCTCACATAGCCATACAAGTGACGGGGCACAGCGAGGCAAGAGCCAAAAGTCATAATGAGAAACAGCAGCAGAGGGAGGTGTGTGAATAGTCACAGCTTCAGCGTGTTGTTTTTTTCTTCTCTTTTTCTGTGGAGACAGAAAGAAGCGGCAGAAAAAGGAGCAAGCTGGAAGGGTTAAACGTTGGCAGAAAGCGGGAGGGGACAAAAGAGCCATTGTGAGGGCCAGAAGTGTCCCCGGAAAGGAGGGGAGAGAAAAGAAAGCTAGCACTGGCAGTCCCCTGGCCCTATTGTGAGGCGAGGGGAGTGCAGCCACGCATGACAGATGTCCCTGGCCATTGTTCTCGCATCAGCCTGCTCTCGGCCTCCTGCACTGACGCTGGAATTCCATGGGACAGCCTGCTCCTCTGGCGAGGGAGAGACACTCGGCCGCCGCGCCACTCCCTCGCCATCATCGCCTCCGTCGCCATCCCAGGACCAGGAGACAGTAGCTGGTGTGCCCAAAGCACACAAGCACACCGTGGGTGGTGGCGGTGGAGGAGGAGGGTCCTTTTAAAGACGGGCTGCTTAGCAGGGTGCCAGTGAAGTAAACGCTTTCCAAAATGGGCAGCACAGTCGTTCCCACTGGGGTTGTCATTTATGCCGGCGCACACGCAGAGACGTGCGCATGTGAATGCATACACATGCAGGCTTTGATCTGCGACAGCAGAAAAGCCACCCTCATCCTCCTCATTGACTGCTGGAGGAAGGCCTATGTATGTATGCACGCACGCAAATGAAACGCTCCAATACCGAGCAAGTCAAGACTATAACAGAAGATTTGACATTTGCAGATAAATCAATAATAAAAAAAGCGGGAATTGATTGCACTTGAACGGCTTACAAAATAACACTCACACTTGGTATGTAGCCTTGGGGATGTGAAGCAAAAGCTATTACCAAACTGTAAAAGTGATGTGCACGGTTCCCCACCTTTTGGCTTTTTTCTCCTATAAAGAGTGGAGGTAAGCGATTTTTTTGTAGTGATGTTTCAGCTTCCCCATTCAGCGGCCCACCATGTGGCAGGCCTGCGGAGGCGTCTCGTCGGCCTGTCACTCACAGCGTGCCAGTGGGAAGTGAGTGAAACAATGGCTCTGTCTGGTTAATGGCTGAGAGGGAACTAGCAAGACAATCCTGCATTTCTATGCCCAGCTATCTCGCCGTCTGTCCAGCGAGCCATTCTTCTTCCCTCATTCCCCCCCAAAAAACGTAACACTGCGCTCTGACTCACTAACCGCCCGGCCCTCCCCGGCACCCAACCCCCTCTCCCCTGTTAACATTCACCCTAAACATACGTGCGCCACACACAGTCGCATTCCAGTGCAATAATGCCTCTCCGAGCTTAGAGAAATGGTATAGGATAGAGAGACAAAGGAGAGTATGAGAGAGAGAGAGAGAGAGAGAGAGAGAGAGAGAGAGAGAGAGAGAGAGAGAGAGAGAGAGAGAAAGAAAGAAAGATTATAAGTGAAGTGAGTGACGATATCATGAATCCATATAGATCAATCGCAAGGCAGCCATTTAATCATTTGCAAAGAAAGATCTTAAAAAAAAGGCTTACCTGTGCCATTTAAAATGGTGCCACTTTAGTACAGAATTCAGCTTAAGCACAAATGCATTGACTACAGATATACAAAATGTAAGTCCCCCAGAACGGTATCAGGTGGTCATTTTAACAAGGACTGTTAACCCATGGACATATCATATATTACATGTTGAAGAATGTACTGAAGTTCAAAGCATTGAGCCATCTCCTACAAGTCCATGCCGCATGTTGTAAATTATTCTAGTGCCTGATGTCATTCTTTCCTTTTCCCAGATGTGCATGTTTATTCTTTGCTCTGATATACCCAGCGAAAGACCTTTTTTGGTCCCTAAAATTAAATATGTCGAGCATACTTTTTGGTAATTATTTTGTTCACTGATCACACTAATTATAAGCTCTGTGATGGTTGATAAGTAACATTCAGACAAACTTTGACCAGGAGAGAAAATAATGTCATGGTACCAAGTGGACAGAGATTAAACTGGACAAAAAAACACCAAACCAACAGTTACAGGAAGAACTACATATTATTTGAATAGTGTGAATAACCATAGTCAAAATCAGAATAAAAAAAGAAACAATTAAGTAGTCACATTTTGTATCCCTGAATAATCTCAGTAGTTTCATAAAACAGCTGCTACTTCCTGTTCAATGGTCATCTGAATACAAGCGGGCCACCAGACCCCTGCGTAAAATTGAAACGAATGCATGTAAACGTTTAGCCCCCTGCACACCGTTGTGTGATCCCGGCCTAGGCTTAGGTGACCCCAGTCAACATCAATCAGATGCAACACAATGGAAAGAGGTGCACATGGGAGCAAACACTGGGTCAACAGCAATTTTAATAAGCGGGCCTGGGCAGCGCGGTGGGAGAACCACTGGTCTGGTCCCTCTAAAACTTGTGTAAGCTGGGCACTCCAGCCCCCCCATCAAGTCAACCAACAGCAGCAATTATGAGGAGACATCGATGCATGAGCTTTAGAGATGAGTGGATAATCTACTTGGGCGGATTTCAGAGTAATCTGCCATTTCTGCTCTCCAAATCAAATCACAATGGGATACATATAAGGTTGCACTGATATGATGATGCTGAGGCAGGGCCAGAAGGATTGGGATTCAGCAACCAGGATCCGCTGATAATTGCGAGGATTTGGCCCCTGAAGACAATAAAAAGACTACGGGATCGGATTATTTTATTTTGGAGGAGGAAGCAGAGGATGTAGGATGGATGGAGGATGTCACAAAAAGGGAACTTCCTTCCCCTCCTAAGTCCGCTATTCAGAATGTAGTGTGACAATCCATCAAGCACCCTTTGCAGCAAAGCCTGGCACTCTCTCCTAGGTAAACCCATCAAAATAAACAGAACCAGGTGTTCTGCTTTATTTGACAGCTGTAGGGACAACGTGACACTAATATTGGTCTGCATTCTGAGATAAGAACTGTGAGCAGAACAGTAAGTAGTGGCACGTATGCGGGGGACAAACAGGCTACTCCTGGTGTTAACATGCAGTGGTTGAAGGTTGTTGTCTTTCTGGGCTTTTCCTCCATAACAGCAGTTACATAGCTGCAGATTTCATGACGGTTAGCTGTGACAATAGCCTGTCACCTTCTGGTGGTCAGCACCAGAAGCAAGTATGTGAAAACGGTGGGTTGTATTCTGCAATTGGCATATACACACACATATACACACACACACATATATATATAGCAGACTCAAACAGATACACACAGACAACACATCAGACTCAAACAGACAAACACACACATATGCACATGTACACAAACACACGTGCATGCACACGCATATACATGACGACACACAGAGGCACTAATGTGGCGTAAAACATACAGTGTGTGTATCTACACATATCATGTAATGTAGCTGTCTGTCAGTTAGTTACCTCCTCTTTCCTTCTCTCTCTCTCTGGCAGTCCTGGCTGCTCATTTCATTACCTCTATCTCTTTGCCAGACGTTTACAATCCCATTATCATTTACAGATTAGCTTCAGGCCTGGCTGCGCCCTTCCCATGCCGACACAAACACATCGATTCAACACCTGAACAGCAAACTGCAAAGAGCAGGGCGGCAGGCCCGGACACGACAAGTCTCACATTCACTGACACAATCAATAGCCGGGAAGTCTTCAAAAGGAAAAGGCTTAATAAGCTGAAGTCGGTCAAAAAATGTCCTCAATGGACTTTCTGTAGGGCTTTTGCTAATAAATGACTAAGTTTAGTAATCAGCTAAATTGTCTAAATTGGGAGACTGGAGCACGATGATGATGTCATGTGCTTTGTATGTATGTCATGTTAGTCATGCGGCAGTGAACTGGGATTCTGAAAGTTCAGAAATAGTTCTCTCTACCCTTCTCGCTCTCTCTTTTACTCTGTTTCTCTCTCTTTGTTTCAAACATATCACAATAAGTGTCTTTTGGTGTGCTTTAGGACTCAGCACCCCCAGTTGTTCACAAGCATCCTCTGGGCCAGGCTGAAAATAGACACCCCTCAGCTGCTCTGCTAACACATTAAACCAAAGCTGACCACAATATAACACCATCCATGCCACTCGCATGTCACCCAACTCCTGCCATTTTAGTTGGGGTGGGTTAGGGTTAGGGTTAGGGTTAGGGTTAGGGTTAGGGCTAACCCACCCCAACTCAATGGAGAAATAATGCTGCTCAGCTCTGCCATATATCTTTTCTTCTGTATGTATAATAATGTTACAAGGTGGATAGGATAATCTCTACACTTAAAGCTTTATCTGAATTCTCCTGTTCCTCTGATTTAGTAGCATCCCCTAACTGAGATATATAAAAAATATAGAGGCTGAGGGAAGTATACAAAAAAGAAAGGGGCAGGGCTGGAAAATAGTCCAAAAGAACAATGAAAAAAAAATATTGCAGAAACAGCATGTGGTGTGTAGACCGTGAAAATGTCTAAAAGGGTCTGAGATGAAATGCAACCATGTGTATCTGCAAGGATTCTCACCAGTGTAACTCTTACACTCATACTCAGTCCAATCGCCCAGCGCCCAGCGAACCAACCCTGGCCAGAGAGGAGCGTGTTCACTCGAGCGCATGGCCCTGTAAAGAAAGAGGAGCCTATTCAACAGAATGCCTCCAGATGCGGGTAAAAAAAAAAAAACTCACATACTCCCTCCAGGCTAGAGCAAAGAGCAAGGCAGGGGAGAGAGGGCAGGAAATAGAGATAGGAATCTGATAGCCTATCATTAACAACCTAAATAAATTGAGGAAAAATGGCAAGTTGAGCCACTGACCTGGAGTGGAAATGTTTACACTAGATATCAGTATTGGTTTGTCTATTTCGAAGTGCTGATATAGACATAGCTGGTGTGAAAAGTTTCATGTTGGGTGGAACTTGTTATTCGGCTTCCTCGATTCCTTTTTCTATACTTGTCTGATAGAAACCAAGAATTTGGGCTTATTTTGTTTCTTTGAACGAGACCTTTAGTAGGGAAAACAAAAAACAATTTGCAGTGGTCGGCTATGCGGGCAGATTGTTGATCATCTGCAACCAAAGTGCAGTAGAGAGCAATATCTGTCCAGCCATGCAGAACATAGTAAAAATTAAAATTTCCCTGGTCAGTGCCTGTAACAAAATGGGTTGTAAAGGAAAGCGGGAATTGATTAAATATTAATGTATCAATCAGCACCAAGTTATCATGCCAGACACATTAGCTGCAGCAGCAGCCAAAGGCCTAGAAAGACAATCCTGTGCTGTAGGATGCCTGCACTAAATGCTTTCTCTCCAAGTGAAAATATAAATCAAATAGGCAAACATTTATTGTCTATTAGGGATATGCAAGTCGGGAATAGGTGTCTAAGGGTAAATGAGGTAAATATAGAGAGAGTGTTTAGGTTGAAGGACTTCTCGTCATCTTGTTTCCAAAATAATACCATATATTTGGAAACAAGAATTAAACTTAACTTAAATTTAATTCAAAATAAAATATAGACCTGTGAGAAGATCTATTGTACTGCACCAATAACTCAAAGACATAGGCCTACAATAGCATAAATGCTATGTTTAAAAAAAAAGAAATGAATACAGGAATTGCAATTATTAATAAATGATTTGGGTTTCGAGTCCCGTTGTCAAGACGTACTCCACCACTTGGCCTACATAGCAGACGACACCATCACACTGACACCTGGCGGCCGCGGCTGGTTATGGTTGGTGACTGCTGAGACGGAGACGAAATAATAACAATGAAAACATAAATCTTAGACCAATTTGTAGTGGACGTCCCAGCAAGCGGCCTGGTGGCAGGCGACGGTGGAAGAGGCCTTAAAACACGGACTAAATGTCTTGTTGTGGTCGGCTGTCACAGCAGCCAAAAACATTGCCTTCATTATTACCGCATTCCTGCTGCGGCTAACGTAACTTATTGATTGTACGGTATTACGCTGACTCGTTATTATTATGGTATTATGCTGACTCGTTATTATTTACCTGTATTATTTGCTTTTATTTCAATAGAAAGGGAAACAGGGCAGAAACATCCACCAAGCCATTTCTGTCTGATTTCACTTCACCACAATTGAGTCATATTGCAGCTTTGCCGGTGAACAGGTAACCACTTGTAACTTGTGCAGGTGGTTAGTCCTCCTTAATAATAATAATAATAATAATAATAATAATAATTAAAGAGATGGCTCCATCTGATATTTCCTTACAGACACAATGAATGTGTCATATTATTCACGTATTCACAAACTTGCTTTTCAGTTATTTTGAATTGGATGAACTTATAACAGCTTAACAAATGTGTGATGTGATGACTGCTTCCAGTCCATGCAGGCTGAGACTTGTGAGTTGAACCAGTCATACCGGCATGCCTCCCCTCCCAGAAGAGCAGCGCTCCCACATCAGCGCAATCCTGGTGGTTAAGTAACATCAGAGGAAACCCGCTAGGAAAACATCATGTCGTCATGCTGCTGCTCAGCAGTGCTGTGAGGTTAGGACTAGCCTTTTAACATAGTTAAAGACAAGTGCTAGAAACTCCCCAACGTATCGACACAAGTAACAAGAGAGAGAGAGAGAGAGAGAGAGAGAGAGAGAGAGAGAGAGAGAGAGAGAGAGAGAGAGAGAGAGAGAGTGTGTGTGTGTGTGTGCGTGTGCGTGTGTGTGTGTGTGTGTGTGTGTGAGTGAGAGTGTGTGTGTGTATGTTTATGTGAGTGAGAGTGTGTATGCTCACGGGGTTACGGTAGGGTCGGTGCTATGGTTGGGGTTAGTAATGGGGTGAGTCAGTAATGGGGTAAGTGTTAGTAATAGGGTTGTGTTAGGGTTATTAGCTAGGCTTCAGAGCTGTTTCACAGAGGTGTCATAACCAGAACATGACCTTGATGATTTATTTAGCCACGTTGTTTTGTTCAACCAGGTCACACAGCACCTCGGCGCCCTCTGCTGGAGGTAAACGTGACTACTAGTCTCTATCACGTTACACATTTATTAGTGTTGTATTTCAACACTCATTTTCTGCAGGGTTTGTCTAATTTAGCGTGAATTAATAGCCTATTACAACAGGATGAAGCAAATGTTCACTTTGTATAGCTTTTGTTGGTTGTTGGCTACGTTAGCCTACACTACACTAAACTGCCAAAGTGGTATCATTATCATCTTTATTTGCAGTAGGCCGGCTTTTTAACTTATTTATTTTGTCATCAACAGCAGAATAATCTTAACTACATATACGTAGGTATTTTTGCGCATTAGTAGCCACAGTAGTCTAAAAAAATGTTAATGTAAAATTTAACTGCACATTATAATACACCAAAGCACCAAAACATGAAACTCCCCGATACTCCAGGTTAAATCATTACATTACAGTCCCTGACTTTGTTTGAATTGCATGCTTTTACATTCTACAAAAACAACCATTTTATTCATAAACTTTACATTCTTGAAGTGGCGCAGTAATGACAGATTACGATACGATACAACTTTATTTGTCAGCCTTGGCTGAAATTCTTTTTGCGTCCCTGGGCAGCTCATTTAAGGATAGGACAGAGACAGTACATGTAAGACATATGGCATCAATGGACAAACATGTATACAGTACAAGTAGGACATAAACAACATTAAGCATGAACAGACAAACATGAGACACAGCCACAAATGAGAGTATCAAGCATGACAGGGGACAAAGCATACATGTATTACAAGAAAGAGACTACAACAATACATCCAAACTTTCAAACAACACTTGGAGACATTACATCCATGAAGAAATATTGCACTTGATCTTAATGTTGCTGGTTTAACAAAAGGATTGATTGGTGTATAAAAGAGTATCTAAGTCTGTTGCGGTTAAAAGAAGGAACTCTAAAGCGCCTGTTTGAGGGCAGTAGCTGATATTCTCTGTGTAGAACATGTGAGATGTCAGTGGACATGTATCTGGCCAGCCTGAGCATGCTCTTGTTGTGGGCCTCCTGGAAGTGGAGAAGCAATGTAGTGTGTAGCAGTTAGGCCTAGTTACTGGTAGGGCTTGTGTCGACTACAACATAAAGGTGAGACCACAACCAGTTTGAAAAGGAATAACAAAAATGTTTATTTTTAAATGAACAAACATTAAACAAATACAAACCTGAAACCGGCACAATGAGGATGTGTCTAGTCCTGGTCTAAATTGACTAACTACAATATTATCTGGCCAGTATAGACATACACATGTTATAATACTGACAAACTTCTAAAGAGATATCTACAGTGTATATTGAAATAGTCAAGTCAAGTCAAAATGCATTAGAGCCCAATATCACAAGGTATGCCTCAAAGGGATGTACATAAAATGAAACAGTAATAAGCAACATTAACATGTCTAAAAACATGTAAAAGTGAGATAACTACATATAGAGAACTATAAACAAAATATTTGACACATACAATACACATGGCATAAAAAGACCAAAAAAGCAACAGTAGGAAATATATAAGAATTCAAGTTTTTAGGGCAGACTAAGTGAAGTTGAAGGCTGATGCTTAAAGATGTTTTGAGTTTACTTTCGAATGAGTCGACTGAACTAGCCAAGTTTGGATAGGAAGACGATACCCTTTAAGTACTGCTATGAACGGGGCCAGCATCAAAACATATTTTAGCCGCCTAAAGTCCAAAAAAGGTCAATATTAGCGATTATGTATATATGCCCATTTTAGTGGCTGTTTTTTATTGGGCAAACTTCCTTTATAAATCAAATGAAATATATTGGTCAGCAGATGCGATGTACCAACAGATGTTCCCAATTTCCCAGCTTGGGATCAATAAAGTATATATATCTATCTATGTGCACCTACGTCTAAAAACCTAGGATCCTCACGGATTTTAGTGTTTTTCACAAGATTCTAAATGGTGAATTATTTTTCCAGGCGGAAATGATGGGTTGTTGAGGCAAATCTGTTCATCATCATGAGATGCATATGTACAAAGTTTCATGACTGTAGGTCATGAAACTGTGGCCATGACTAAAGATGTGGCCATCTTTAGGCACCCTCTACCATTGTGGAAAATGTTCTTCAAAGCGACTGGGTCGTTTTGGCTGAGCAGTTGTTTTTGGTGGAATAATAATAAAACTAACAATTATAATAGGGTGCCTTGCAGTTTGTGCTTGGCCCCCTAAAAATGTATCATTCGAACCACATCTGTGCTGGTTTCACACTACTGTCCTGTGTTAAATCGTGAATGCCGTGCACGATACAGGCCAACTGCCTCATCCTTGTTGATCCTCTGGCAGGATCTGGAAAACGGGGCAGGTGCAGTAGAGGACAAGACGGCACTGCTCTCTTGTAGAGCCTGTGGTGACCTGGGGCCTCATGTACAAAGGTTGCATACGCACAATGTGGTGTACGTCCTTTTCCACGCTCGCATTCAGATGTATGAAACGTGAAATGACCGTGGAGCTATTGTTCCTTTGGCGACACTTAGAGGTGATGCTGGGATACTGTTAATAATGTCAAAAACAATTAGTCATCAGAGTGATGTGCACGTCAGAGACACCCTTATGAACAATTAACACACCCAACGTGTTTGCAATTATATGGGTGGATATAAAAGCATGCGCAATGTGATGAAGAAAATGGTATTAACGATGGCAGCGTTAGCGTTGTTAGAGGAACTTGGAAATGGTGTAATCCGACGTGAGCAAATATTTAGGGAACGCGAGGATTTACTTGCAAACGACGACAATTGGCTCATAAGCCGATTTCGTTTTCCAAGGCCAGTGTTACTGGAGTTGTGCGCAGAGCTGCGGCCAGCCCTAGAGCACAACACGGCGAGGAGCCAGGGGTTGTCTGTGCCCACACAGGTGCTGACCACGCTGGGGTTCCTGGCAACAGGGGCATTCCAGTGGGAGCTGGCCGATCGGTCAGGAGTGTGCCAGTCAACCCTGAGCCGAGCCATGCCAGCTGTGAGGGACGGAATCATCCGAATGTCATCCAGGTACATCAAATTCCCATACAATGCTGTTTAACAGGCCAACATTAAAGCGCAATTTGCAGCGAGAGCCGGTTTCCCTAATGTAATCGGAGCTATTGACTGCACACACATTGCTATAAAAGCGCCATCACAGGATGAATTTGTTTGTTAATAGGAAACATTTTCATTCCATCAATGTTCAAATCATATGTGATGCGCAAATGCAGCTAACTAACATCGTGGCAAGGTCGCCTGGTTCAACGCATGACTCATTCATTATGACTAACAGCATGGTTGGGAACAGGCTGGCACGGTGCGCGATGGGTGGCTTCTGGGTGAGTAAATCATTATTCTTCGTTTAATTGTCCCGTATGTAAACCAGCGCAATGTACATTTGGGCATGTGCGCATTCAAATGTTTTTTTTCTGGTGGTGAAATTACAGCTGCAGAGCTTTCTAACAAGTCCCCGATTGTCCCTGTGTTCAGTATTCATGTCAGTAAAAGCGGGCGTAAAGTTGGAAATGTCAGCCGCGGCGCACTTCTGCATTCATTAATTGTGGTTCATTTAAGTGGTGTATTGTTTTCTGTAGAGTTGTGACATTCGCGAACGAACCAAATCTATTGAACGGCTCTTTAACATGAACGATGGGAACCGCGTCACAGTGGTGAGCCGTTCATTTTCTTCTTCGTTCTTTTTAAAAAAAAATATCGCTGTCACGCTCACAGCATGCGCACACAAGCTCCTCCTCCTACTCCACTGAGACGGAGAGAGCTTGCAGAGTGCACTCGTGGTGGAATGTTGATATGCAAATTTCACGTCAGTCAGAAGCGGGAACACCCCTTTGTTTGTTCACGTGAGTGCGTCCGCGGCGGAGAGGAGAGGCAGGCAGAGTACCGCAACTATGAGCTAAAGAAAGCGCAGCAGCATCTGGATGCACTTCTCGGATCCAAATAACGGAAAAGCCGAAATAGCCGAAAAGCCGTGTATACAAAGATCCAAAATAATGATCTCACTGTCAAAGCAGAGGGATATAGCACCACCTTGTGGAATGTTTACAATGAATGCAGATCAGACATTAAAATCTAGTCCACACATGTTAAATTAGATTATAATCAATATTTAAAATATATCAAACTCAGATATCCGATGTCTGAATAATTCAGATCCAAATCTTACCCTATCATTCCTCCCAGTGATATAGGTCGGGGGGTGTGCTGCTGTACCGACCTGAGAAGGTGTGCCACATTGTGATGGCCTGTGGCGTCCTCCACAACGTGGCACACCGCCATGGCATACCACTGCCAGAGCAGAACATCCCCCCACCGGAGGAACCGGATGCCGGACCCATCAACTTCAACCCACCCCGGGAAGCCATACGGGCCTGGCAGAATGTGATTTCAAGCATGTAAAGAGGCAAGGACAGAATTTACTTGTTCACAAGTGCATTTAGTTGCTCATATCACCGAGGACATTAATTAGTCGATCTAGACGATCATTGATGCCACCGATGGCTCTCACTCTCATTTCACTCTCTCATTTCCCCCTGTGATTCCAGGACCGCTCGGGTGAGGACACGGCCAGTCGGGCAGATGTCAGCAGCTGGCGTGGAGACGCCGCGGCCAGCGGAGCCGGTGGAGACGCCAGGGCCGGTAGAGGAGTCTGTGCCCTCTCCTGTCTTATCGTCTATTGAGAAATAAAAAAGAAAGTAATTACATGTGTCAAAGTGTTTAATATCCTGGCATCTTTACGCACAAGCTATGTGTATTGTGAGCAGCCAATTGTATGACCAGCATAATTACAACATTTATGAGTTCAGCATATTACCTTGGGGATGATCTGTTTCCTCTCAGAAATTCCAGTTCCAAAATGTGTGGCATGTACAGCTAATTCTAGATATAAGAGTAAAGTTACAATACCCGATGAACGATGGAAAGGTCGGAGGTTACATTGTGAGCCGCAGTGTCTCCAAAATCCTGCACCAACATTACACCACATGAAAATGAATGACAAATGTATAAGCTGTGTAAACAGAGTCACCAATCTGTAACTAGACTGCAGGGTTGTAATGTTATCAAACTGGTTACAGATGGCTTCTCTTATTGTAGCTTTTACAAAATAGGTTGCTTATCTTGGCTAACAATAGCCATTATGCCTTCTTTACAACAATGAATACCTATCAACACATTGCTTCTCATTATTGAAGTCATTATGCTGACTAATTTGGAAGTCAGAAAACATTAGAAAACAAGACTTGCGGTGCACAGTTGACATTTTCGTCGAGCTGGATCTCCAACGGGTCCATGACCACTACTCCTGCCGGCGGCAGAACCACAAGCTGCTGCTGATGGAGGACTTGATGACGCTGTGTGCACTGAAGGAACGGCCCCGGCTGTCAGTCTCTCACCCGGTTCTGGCTTTGAAATCCAAACCTGAACACCATCGTATCTCGGGGGACATAATTCTGTCAAAAATTAGCGCCACACACGACCGTGTTTGGCGTAACAGACATGACAGAGAAATCCCGTCTCTTCACCTGCACGAAACCTAGCACCGTCGTGGACTCGATGTCCTGACAGGCCTGACCATGACAAATGGTAAAATGCAATTAAAAAAAAGATGAAAAAAGACCAAGTCACTACCACGACCACTCAGACTGACAACCAACCTCACTACACAATGAGCAGAGGCCGAACCACCCCAAAATCACCCAACACATGTACAGATACCCAAAAGTACCCAAAACAACCCAAAAGTACCATAAACATGCTAGCACAGATACCCAAAACTACCCAAAACATGCCAGTACAGATACCCAAAAGAGGGTCATACTAATCACCACAAACAACCCAAAAGTACCCAAAACAACCCAAAACATGCCAGTACAGATACCCAAAACAACCCAAAAGTACCCAAAACATGCCAGTACAGATACCCAAAACAATCCAAAAATTCCCAAACATGCCAGTACAGATACCAAAACGACCCAAAAGTACCCAAACCAACAAATACATGCCAGTACAGATACCCAAAACAACACAAAAGTACCCAAAACAACCCAAAACATGCCAGTACAGATACCCAAAAGAACCCAAAAGTACCCAAAACATGCCAGTACTGATACACAAAACAACCCAAAAGTACCCAAAACATGCCAGTACAGATACCGAAAAGAACCCAAAAGTACCCAAAACATGCCAGTACAGATACCCAAAACAACCCAAAAGTACCCAAACCAACACAAAACATTCCAGTACAGATACCCAAAACAACCCAAAAGTACCCAAAACATGCCAGTACAGATACCCAAAACAACCCAAAAGTACCCAAAACATGCCAGTACAGATACCAAAAACAACCCAAAAATACCCAAACCAACACAAAACATGCCAGTACAGATACCCAAAAGTCCCTGAAACAACCCAAAACATGCCAGTACAGATACCCAAAACAACCCGTACTTTTGGGTTGTTTTGGGTATCTGTACTGGCATGTTTTGGGTACTTTTGGGTTGTTTTGGGTATCTGTACTGGAATGTTTTGTGTTGGTTTGGGTACTTTTGGGTTGTTGTCAAAACATGCAGGTACAGATACCCAAAACAACCCAAAAGTACCCAAACCAACACAAAACATTCCAGTACAGATACCCAAAACAACCCAAAAGTACCCAAAGCATGCCAGTACAGATACCCAAAACAACCCAAAAGTACCCAAAACATGCGAGTACAGATATCAAAAACAACCCAAAAATACCCAAACCAACAAAACATGCCAGTACAGATACCCAAAAGTCCCTAAAACAACCCAAAACATGCGAGTACAGATACCCAAAATAACCCAAAAGTACTCAAAACATGCAAGTACAGATACCCAAAACAACCCAAAAGTACCCAAACCAACACAAACAATTCCAGTACAGATACCCAAAACAACCCAGAAGTACCCAAAACATGCCAGTACAGATACCCAAAACAACCCAAAAGTACCCAAAACATGCCAGTACAGATACCCAAAACAACCCAAAAGTACCCAAAACATGCGAGTACAGATACCAAAAACAACCCAAAAATACCCAAACCAACACAGACTGACAACCAACTTCACTACACAATGAGCAGAGGCCGAACCACCCCAAAATCACCCAAAACATGTACAGATACCCAAAAGTACCCAAAACAACCCAAAAGTACCATAAACATGCTAGCACAGGTACCCAAAACTACCCAAAACATGCCAGTACAGATACCAAAAAGAGGGTCGTACTAATCACCACAAACAACCCAAAAGTACCCAAAACACCCCAAAACATGCCAGTTCAGATACCCAAAACAACCCAAAAGTACCCAAAACATGCCAGTACAGATACCCAAAACAATCCAAAAATTCCCAAACATGCCAGTACAGATACCAAAACGACCCAAAAGTACCCAAACCAACAAATACATGCCAGTACAGATACCCAAAACAACACAAAAGTACCCAAAACAACCCAAAACATGCCAGTACAGATACCCAAAAGAACCCAAAAGTACCCAAAACATGCCAGTACAGATAAACAAAACAACCCAAACGTACCCAAAACATGCCAGTACAGATACCGAAAAGAACCCAAAAGTACCCAAAACATGCCAGTACAGATACCCAAAACAACCCAAAAGTACCCAAACCAACACAAAACATTCCAGTACAGATACCCAAAACAACCCAAAAGTACCCAAAACATGCCAGTACAGATACCCAAAAGAACCCAAAAGTACCCAAAACATGCCAGTACAGATAAACAAAACAACCCAAACGTACCCAAAACATGCCAGTACAGATACCGAAAAGAACCCAAAAGTACCCAAAACATGCCAGTACAGATACCCAAAACAACCCAAAAGTACCCAAACCAACACAAAACATTCCAGTACAGATACCCAAAACAACCCAAAAGTACCCAAAACATGCCAGTACAGATACCCAAAACAACCCAAAAATACCCAAAACATGCCAGTACAGATACCAAAAACAACCCAAAAATACCCAAACCAACACAAAACATGCCAGTACAGATACCCAAAACAACCCAAAAGTACCCAAACCAACACAAAACATTCCAGTACAGATACCCAAAACAACCCAAAAGTACCCAAAGCATGCCAGTACAGATACCCAAAACAACCCAAAAGTACCCAAAACATGCGAGTACAGATACCAAAAACAACCCAAAAATACCCAAACAAACAAAACATGCCAGTACAGATACCCAAAACAACCCAAAAGTACCCAAACCAACACAAAACATTCCAGTACAGATACCCAAAACAACCCAGAAGTACCCAAAACATGCCAGTACAGATACCCAAAACAACCCAAAAGTACCCAAAACATGCCAGTACAGATACCCCAAACAACCCAAAACTACCCAAAACATGCCAGTACAGATACCCAAAAGAGGGTCATACTAATCACCACAAACAACCCAAAAGTACCCAAAACACCCCAAAACATGCCGGTTCAGATACCCAAAACAACCCAAAAGTACCCAAAACATGCCAGTACAAATACCAAAACAATCCAAAAATTCCCAAACATGCCAGTACACAGGGCTCCAGAGTGCGACCTATTAGGTCGCATATGCGACCTAATTTCTTAAGATGCGAGTTAAAATGTAATGAGGTCGCTCCGGTGCTACTTGCAGGAGGACGAGTGAGAATTTAAAAAAAGTTTTTATTTTTATTTTTTCTTTCTCTCCCCACTCCCGCGGCTATGTTGGTGCACTAATGGTTGTGGTTGATGATAAAATAGTACTTTCTGGCTCATTCCTGCGAGTCCTATCTCTCCTCTCTCTCGCTCCCTGTCTCTGCCTGCCTGTCTGTCTGCACACGTTACGTGCACACTCGTGCGCGCGCGTGTACACTCACTGAATGATCGCGCTAAATTAAAAAAATTAAACAAAGCAGATATGAAGCGGTCGATAGGAGATTATTTTGCACCAAAGCATGAGTGTCGTGCAGTCCTGCCGTGGACGGCTGGTCTCCCCCCTTCCTGTGGGAACCTCCGAAAACGGCGACGCCGCCTCGCACTACGCAGCGCGGACCGCACAGTTCCCTGACTCAGCTTCGGGGCCGTGGCAAGCGCTTGCAGGTGCGGCCCGATTACTACGGTTTTCTACGGCCATCCTGGTTGATCCTGCCAAGCAGTGGCGCGGGAAGGGGGGGGGGGGGGCTGCGGGGGCTACAGCCCCCCTCACATAGCATCAGCCCCCCTGGTGGGGGGGCTGCAGTCCCCCTCACATAGGGCTGATGCTATCAACCCCCCCGGTCGGACATTACGATCGCACCCCCTGCACCCCCCCCCCCCCCCCCCCCCCTGAAAAATATGGTGTTACCTAATTTGTTTTGGTGCTACTAAATGAAAAGCTAGGTGGCACCAGTGCTACCTGTGAAAAAGTTAGTCTGGAGCCCTGCCAGTACAGATACCCAAAACGACCCAAAAGTACCCAAACCAACACAAAACATGCCAGTACAGATACTCAAAACAACTCAAATGTACCCAAAACAACCCAAAACATGCCAGTACAGATACCCAAAAGTCCCTGAAACAACCCAAAACATGCCAGTACAGATACCCAAAACAACCCAAAAGTACTCAAAACATGCAAGTACAGATACCCAAAACAACCCAAAAGTACCCAAACCAACACAAAACATTCCAGTACAGATACCCAAAACAACCCAAAAGTACCCAAAGCATGCCAGTACAGATACCCAAAACAACCCAAAAGTACCCAAAACATGCGAGTACAGATACCAAAAACAACCCAAAAATACCCAAACCAACACAAAACATGCCAGTACAGATACCCAAAACAACCCAAAAGTCCCTGAAACAACCCAAAACATGCCAGTACAGATACCCAAAACAACCCAAAAGTACCCAAAACATGCCAGTACAGATACCCAAAACAACCCAATAGTACTCAAAACATGCAAGTACAGATACCCAGAACAACCCAAAAGTACCCAAACCAACACAAAACATTCCAGTACAGATACCCAAAACAACCCAAGTACCCAAAACATGTGAGTACAGATACCAAAAACAACCCAAAAATACCCAAACCAACACAAAACATGCCAGTACAGATACCCAAAACAACCCAAAAGTCCCTGAAACAACCCAAAACATGCCAGTACAGATACCCAAAACAACCCAAAAGTACCCAAAACAACCCAAAACATGTCAGTACAGATACCCAAAACAACCCAAAACTTATGGAAGAAAATCTGTACCATAATTCAAATTAAAGTGGAACAGAAATGCTTTTTCATTTTCAGAATATAGCTGCATTTTTTGACACATAAATAAAATGAATAATAAATCATCCAAACTGCATTTTCATTTTCTTCTTCAATATTGCTCGTTGTAATTTCATTAAAATGAAAAAGACTGCTCATTTTATGACAACTAAAAAGAAAACAAAGAGGACATTGCTTTTTCGTATTCATGCCCGCCCCCCGCAAAAAAGAGTTCATAATTCATTTTGAATTCGCAATCCCAAGCGGCGCAGGAGAGTGACGTCAGTGGCCTCTATTCTTCTTCAGTTCAGAGTCTGACCGTGATACACATCTAATATGTTAGGGGGCGGTGTGCATATTTGACGCTGGGGCAAGAGGAGAGTGTGAAG
The DNA here is from genome assembly GCA_030340625.1 of Merluccius polli. Classification (NCBI taxonomy): domain Eukaryota; kingdom Metazoa; phylum Chordata; class Actinopteri; order Gadiformes; family Merlucciidae; genus Merluccius; species Merluccius polli. Next base: position 61,152 of record JAOPHQ010006263.1, read on the forward strand.
TAGAATGCGCTGGTACAGCGGGAAATTCACAAGCATGGCGGCGAAATCTGTTCCAGAGCTGCTGAGGGAGGCCACAGCTGCCCTGGAAAGGCAACAAAATCACAGTCCGTCTCCGTCATCAACATCAACTACGACGACACCGTCTGCTCCTGACCGCCATAACTCTTGAGGTAAGATTTCAAGCTAGCAACTAACATGCTCAAGTTGCAGGTCCGATTTATTGTAAATGACATCCTTACATCACACATTTTGTGCGTTCATTGCGTCGTAGCCACCACAATATTATCTGTGCCCTATCTTCCTCTTGACGAATGTATTATTATAAATAATAGCAATTATTATAATACAATTTTCATTACAATTTATAAGTTGTACTCATGCTTGGTTCTCATGCTTAGGCTGTTAAAAGTGGCTATCAAACGACCTATTAAAAGGTACCAGAATACAGGAAAAGACTACTCTTTTAAAACTCTTCTGGGGAGGACAAATTCCTCCCCGAGGCCCCGTCCACACGGAACCGATTTTTTGATGAAAACGCGCCTTGTGCATTTGGGCCAACCGTCCAGACGGATCCGGTGCACTTTTCTGTAACCAGGTCCCAGGGTGGATTCAGATAGAAGCGGACCTATGCGTTTTCGTGTTCGGATTCGTGTGGACGCCTGAAACGCAAACAATGATGTCATTGCCCCCGCCCCCATGGAAAATCACATTCCCAAGTAGGTTAACAGTATGTATTGCATATGTCAGTTGTGCTGTTTAAAATGTAAAAGATTGGTCAGCTAACTAACTTGAGGGCACCAGAGGAGGTGCGCCAAGCATCAATGCCAATAGCAAGTGAATGTCAACCTGTATAGGGGGTATGCACATGACTTCACAGGAGGACCTTGTTTGTTAAGTAGAGATATTCAGACTTGTCCATGGTGTTGTATTGGTGTGGTGTTGCACACATATTTAAAATTTACCCCCAAATTGGTTATAATACTGTTTTGTTTTTCCCCTCAGATAGATGCTGTAGTGCAACTGAGTTTTCCGATCACCTACAGTTGAACTTTCCACAACTAGAGCACTGTGGTGGGTTTCAACTCTTGCGGAGCCGTGGTTGTACAAGGTCCAAGGTCTTGGAAATCATTCCCTGTTCACAGGATGGATATACTCCAGAGCACCTGTGCAACAAAGAACTTGGAGTGGGGGCAGCTGTGATTTACATAAGGCCACTCCAAAAAGACCTTGACCTGGAGGTAATAATTTGTTTACAATGTAGTATTTGATTCTTTAGAGTATGAAAGAGTACTGGCAAGGAAATTCCCAGCCAGAAACCCTCACAACGGAAGTGTCTCAAAAAAATCCACCAAGCTCTATTGTAAAAATGTTTGATAGCTCGATGCATATTTATGTTATTATTGTGTCTCGTTTATGCTAGAATCCTCCCAGTGTGACCCTGACTACTAAGACAACTGGAACACTGGTGGAATGTGTCTACCTGCAGAGATATTTAGCTTCTCTGAGATCAAAGGCCACATTGACTGTTGTGAGAAGTGAGACATTTCTTGTTAATACAGCATTTACATATTGTGAATTCATTTAGTCTTACACACGTTTTATAATCCTAAAATATCAGTTGACACTATATTTTTTAAATATTTTATTAATGTGCTGCATACACTTATGGATTATATTTTTGCGTATTAAAAATAAAGTTTGGGTAATGACAGTTGAACAAATTGTTGTGCTTCCTGCATTTTCATACAGTTGTGTGCGAAAGTCACTGCATCAACTGCTGTAGTGTGGCTGTATAGATGTCGAGTGCCTCCATGAAGGGAACATTGGGGTCAGGCAACCCAGCCGTGATCTCCTCGGTCAGGTGTCGCTGCAGTTGCACTTGGGGTACTTCAACTCGTTGCGCTTGACCTCCAAGGTCATCTGAGCCGTATGGTCCACCCCAATCAATACCATAGTCTGCCTCCACCTGAACACAATTAAAAGACTGATCAGAATTTTTAAGATTATTAAATATTTTATAAGCTTTGTTGAGACTTATACAAAAGCTATGGCATCTTCAAAATGTTCACTTAAAAATAATCAACTATGAAATCAGTTCTCCTAAGCATAAATATTAAGTTATGTAATGTTCTCTGGGACAGATCTGACCGAGGGACGACAGCAGAACGAGACATCCCCATTGGCTATCGATGGATTTTCCACCTTTCCCTCCTAGACGTGTCATAGCTCATTTACATAAAGTTGGAGGATTTTTAACTTTTTTTATCCTCCTATGTCGCCTAGTCCACCTGCCTCCGCCTATTCCTCTTTTCCCTCTTTGTCTGCCTGGCTCCCAATACACAATGAATGACTTCCGGGATCATTTTCCTCTGTGCGCTTTCGGTGTGAACGCACAGTAAGGCAGTCATTAATGACAATTTCAAAATTGTAACCCTCATATTATGGCCCTGCATCCCCATTTGATACGATTTTGTCCCAAGGACCCTAACTGAGAACATGTTTGTAGCTGTAAGATTCCGTCCTGAAATCCATAGTGAATGTAGATGAGTAACATTATGCAAAGTCGAGAGAGTGATGATCTGAATAGTCAGTATAACGTTTGATTCTCTCATTGTTGGTTTAATTTATAGTGGCCCTACTTTGAGAACCACAGCTTACTACACAGATCAACACCTAACCAGTTACAAATCATGGAGAGGAACCAGTGAGTGTGGCAAATGGGAAAGCATGGCAAGCTCAAAGATATCATAGAATCAAATAGATCATAGAATAAAATAATATGGCACTAGCTAACACTACAGAGCCATCATTTAGCATTGCATTCATAGCTTTGAGAACAAATAGGGGCATCTCAGCTAACGTTGCATTTGTATATACTCAGGAGTAATATGGATAGCAAAGCATTTTGTAACTCACCATTCAGTGACCAATTTAACATTTTCCAAATGCAGGGCTTCTGCTTCCGTCCTCTGATTCAGACGGCTCGAACATATATGGCTGGACAACGTTGGTTATCCCTTGCGCCATTGCTGATGTGACTGTTGCCATGCGAGATTGTGTGACAGGCGAAGCCAGGGAGATGTCAAAACGTGATCCACCACGCCTACAGTCTTGAGAAATGGCCTAACAGCAAAATAAGCCAGGGGCTTTAAATCCAAAAAACACTGGGTGAAATATAAGTTGCATCTCATTGAAAGAACACCACTGTTCAAAGTTGGTTTTGAGTTGACTGTAATTTATGATGTAAAATGTCTTCCCTTGCTTCCTAGAATGCTTTTTACCGATCATGCTTCCCTGCTGCGATTGTTCTACTGGGCAAAGAACTGTTTCTACAGGAAAGCAAGTCATTTTGATTTGAATGAATGGTAAGATTTTTTCATATTGTCTTTTTAATTGCTTGTGTTTTGGAGTGTCAGGACGATACAATCTGTCCCTTCCAGGTATGAGCTAGCCTGGCAAGCCAGACCTACATCAGAAAGATGTAAGGTCTGGCGCAGCTCCATTGGCAGTGTGGGCGGGATAAACGGTTGTCTTTCAAGTTCCCTCTGCACGCAATAGGATAGCGCTACAACCAATCAGAGCAACGAAGAAGGTGACGTAGTCAGAGCGACGGCTCTGACTACGTAATTAATCAAAACTCAGAATAAATATTTATTTTCGAGGAAAGACTTCAGTGCCGTTCTTTGTTCTTTTCTCAAATAAAATGTTAACTTAAAGTCTTGAAGAGTCGCGGCCAAAGCCGAGTGGAAAGACAGCCGTTCGCCAGCAGCAGCAGCCATTGTTTACCTCTAACACGGAACCGTCGCAACTCTGTCGTCATGGTAGCCCGGCTTTCGACTCCGCCCCTCACGCTGTGATTGGTCAGACATACAAGACACACTTGGTGTTTCCAGCACCAAAAAGCGGACGGAGCTTTGCTAGACTACACTAGCTGCCAAATAAATTTGCTGCCGCTAGGGGGTGTCTAGAGTTCTAGGCTAGGTATGAGCTGCTCCTGCGGAAAGACTTGGTCAGTGGGCATAGGTGATCTGGTTGAAAGTGGCTACTGGCCAGCCACAGTCAATTTTGAGACCTTGTACGCAGTGGATTTGTTCACTACGTATGAGGATCTCAAGATCACTGCCCCGGGAATGTGACAGCAAACTTTTGTTAGCATGCTTGATCATCGCACAAAACTCTTCGGTCGGGTGAGTACAAGATGGAAGTAATTGCCCACTACTTGGAATTAGGCCTGGGCCGATAATGAACTCGATAATTTTGCCGGCCTCGATATATTGCCATGTGCATGCGTGTTTGTTTTCCTCGTCTCGGCAAGTGTGACATGTTGGACGCACACATGCTGCATTTCTTGAATATCTTGAACGCGGTAAACACGGAAGTAAGGTGGAAGGTAGTTTGTCGACATCATTTCAAGACGACGCCAATGATTGGTCAAATTTGCGGGAAAGTTGCGGTGATTGGTTAAAATTGCAACACCACCCTGAATTCACAGGGATTGGCTGAAGTTGCGTTGAAGTTGCAAATCGCAACATCGCAAAATCCTGGAGGGTCTGTCTTGTCAGTCATCCAGTCTCTTTGCCTCTGTGGGGGAGGCTGGGCCGCTAGCATTGGCTACACACAGAGTGCAGCAAGTGAGCCTTGTGCAGAGCAACATTCCCACGGTGTGGGAATATTTCGGCCTCAAAACGAAAGAGGAAGGTGAGCCCATCAACACGGACAAGCCAGTATGCCAAATTTGTTCAAAAGTGGTGGCAACAAAAAAAGGTCCCTGATCCCTTAATGTGGTGGCGTGACAATCAAAGAAGATACCCTTTGATGGTCAAGTTGGCACAAAAATACATGTGCATATGTGCAACAAGCACCAGCTCGGAGAGAATGTTTAGCACAGCTGGCAACATTGCTACTCCAGAGAGATCCTGTCTTAAACAAGGTCAACATGTTGGTTTTCCTTGCTCGGAATCTGCCAAACTAAAGTAGCTACAGATTTGCATATGGCCTGTTAAGACATCTGCTTATATGGAAGTGTTTGTGTTGTTACTCTGCACTTTTTGTTTACAAAGGTCCTAACTGGATTGGCAGTGTTACCTGTTAAGGAATGTACAACTCTATACCTCTGTGCCTAAATGTTCAATATAAGTGCAATTTTGTTTGTTGAGACTTGATAAGCCATTTTATTTATTGTTTTGGTTGTGTGTGGTTTTATATGAGTGCTGTTTTTCTTAGCAGAGACGGGGTCCATTTTATTGTTTTTGGTTGTGATTTTTATTCAAGTGCAATTTTGGCTAACATAGACTGAGTCCATTTTATTTTTTGTTTGTTTTATTTATTTAGGATATTTAAACGTTCTTGAAATTACAATTACAATGGTAAAAAACACTGAGAAATTAAAGTTTATTGTATTTGAAAGGGTGTGCATTATTATGATATATTATCATGTTGACAATAATATCGTTTATCGGCAATAATTTGTGGGACAGTATATCGTCCAGCAAAATGTGTTATCGTCCCAGGCCTACTTGGAATGAGTTTCAGATATATTTATATGATTTTATGATACATTTTTATTTTCCTTTTGCTATCAGAGTGGTAAGATATGTGGGGACACCATGCAGAAGTAATTTCTGGAATGGACCTATGCCAAATTTGAGGTTGATAGGCTGTCTCAGGTGCAGCATTTTCAGTGCCCTGCATGCACACCCTCCATGTTGGCAGTTGCAGTGGATGGGAACTGTATACTATATCGCTTTAAGAGCCAACCAGGGTGTGTATAATTCTTGTCCATTGAAATTTTAGAGGTGCCTTAAATATTACATTGTAAGTTACAGCCTCACCTGGCCCGAGTCAGACTGATTGGACTCTGCGCTGTGTGGGGCTGCACACCTGTGGTGCATGAGCAATCATGGCACTCAGGATAAACCAGCTATCAACACACTCGGGAGAGAGCCACTGTCATGGCGGCATGTTACATTTGCTCTGCGAATACCATCTTGCCATCTCCAATAAACACATATCCAAATCAACATCATTGGGCGGCAGTAGCTCAGTCCGTAGAGACTTGGCTTGGGAACCGGAGGGTCGCCGGTTCAAGTCCAGCAGGGTCCACAAGACGGAGTGTGGACTGGTGGCTGGAGAGGTGCCAGTTCACCTCCTGGGGCGCTGCTGCCGAGTTGCCCTTGAGCAAGGCAACAAACCCCTAACTGTTCCCTGGCGCCGCTCAAATGTCCTGTTACCATTATTTACAGCTTAATTTGCGAAAGGGAGATGTGGTACAGGTCAGTGGGTGGCAGCACGAGAGTCTGCGAACAAGTCTGCAAGCAAAATAGACGAGGAAGGCGTTGCGGTCTGCCGTCATGGGGTTTTGCTCAATGGATTGAATATGAGCTGTGGCTCTGATGCAGAGTATACTCCAGAACCTAGCACGTCATCTGCTCAAAGAGGACAGGCTTGGGGTAGAGTGCGAAGCAGAGGTCGTGCGAGAGGGAGGGCAACCAGCAGTGTCCAAGGAAGGGGAAGGAGAGGACAAGGCAGAGGCCGTGGTGCTACAGTCCAAGGAACTGATGTTCTGGGACAAGAGGATATACATCGGGTTCAGGATCTGAAGCCGACGTAGGGAGAACCACTGAATTCCATCATTCAAACATTTCGTAGGGAGAACAGGTATGTATAGTATTGGACAGTAATCCAATACCTTGTTATATCTCATATTTACTGTACATTACTATAATTTTACTCTGCAACACATAGGACTGCAAGACAACCTCGCAGAGGTGGAAGGGGGCCTGTTTTTACTCCACAACAAGAGGAAGCCATTTGTGCAATGGTGATTGCAAACAATGCAATACGATTGAGATAGATTCAAAGTGCTGTTATAGATGATGCAAATATCTTTGGCAATATTGAATGTTTCAATCGTAACAATTGACAGAGTGCTCAGAAGGAATGAAATGCGCATGAAACAACTTTACAATGTGCCATTTGAAAGGAACAGTGAAAGAGTGAAGGAGACCCGTCACCAGTATGTACAGGTAAAGCTTGAGTGTGCGTTCTATGCATACTCTACCGTTCAGCACTGTAAACTGTTTTACTTTGTGTAGTTACATGCAGTACACTTAACAGTTCTGTATATTCACAGTAGGCAAGGCAGCTTTATTTATATAGCGCATTTCATACAGAATGGCAACTCAATGCGCTTTACATAAAACAAACATTTAACAGTAAGAATTGAAAAAAAAAAAAATATATATATATATATATATATATACAGTATATATAAACAACTACAGAAGAATAGAAAGAGAAAGAAATAAAATACTATAATAGAGCAGCATAAAATAATGATTTAAAAGGACAGTGCAAATGAAAGATTACAATTTAAAGTGCTTTGAACAAGCTCAATCATAAGCACAGGAGAAAAGAAGTGTTTTTAACCTGGATTTAAAAATGTTCACAGTTGGGGCTGATTTCAGTTCGGCTGGTAGTTTGTTCCAATTGTGTGCAGCATAACAGCTAAAAGCTGCTTCACCATGTTTAGTTTGAACTCTGGGCTCCACTATCTGACCTGAGTCAGTAGATCTCAGACTGGGTTTGTATTCTACTAAGATGTCATTCTTGTATTCTGGACCTAAACTATTCAGTGATTTGTAGACCAGTAGCAGAACTTTAAAATCTATTCTATAGCTGACTGGGAGCCAGTGTAAAGACTTTAGTACTGGAGTAATGTGCTCTGATCTCTTTGTTCTGGTTAAAACTCGAGCTGCAGCATTCTGAATGAGCTGCAGCTGTTTAATGCTTTTTTGTGGGAGTCCAGTCAGAAGACCGTTACAGTAGTCGAGTCTACTGGAGATGAAAGCATGAATCAACTTCTCCTGGTCTGTTTGAGACATAAAACCCTTCACTCTGGATATGTTCTTAAGCTGATAGAAGGCTGTTTTGGTGATGGATTTGATATGACTGCTGAAGGTCAAATCTGAGTCTATCAGCACACCAAGGTTTCTGACTTGGTCCCTAGTTTTTAGAGAGTGTGACTCGAGATGTTTACTGACGGCAATCCTCTTCTCTTTATTGCCAAAAACAATTACCTCAGTTTTGTCCTGATTTAATTGAAGGAAATTTTGGTTCATCCAATTTGTTACTTACTCTAAACAGTGACACAATGACTGTATTGGACTGTAGTCATCTGAGGACAGTGCTATGTATATCTGCGTGTTATCTGCATAACTGTGATAGTCTACATTAGAGTTCTGCAGAACTTGACCCAAAGGCAGCATATATAGACTGAACAGAAGGGGTCCAAGGACTGACCCCTGAGGAACTCCACGTCATAGCCATTCGATTGGATTCATAACTTCCAATGGTCACAAAATAACTCCGCTCCTCCAAGTAGGACCTGAACCATTTCAGGACTGTTCCGCTGAGTCCTGCCCAAGTTTCCAACCTGTTCAACAATATACTGTGATCCACAGTGTCAAATGCAGCACTGAGATCCAACAGGACCAGAACTGACACCTTGCCTGAGTCAGTGTTTAACCTAATATCATTTAACACTCTAATAAGAGCTGTTTCTGTACTGTGGTGAGGTCGGAAGCCTGATTGAAATTTGTCAAAAAGGCCACTGGAATTCAAGAAATTGCTGAGTTGATTAAAAACCACTTTCTCAATGATCTTGGCTATAAAAGGAAGATTCGAGATAGGTCTGTAGTTGGTTAACATGGAAGCATTCAGCGTTCTCTTTTTTAAGAGTGGCTTAATGGCAGCTACTTTTAGGGGTTTAGGAAACGTGCCCGATTGAAGTGAGCTATTTAGTATTTGTCGCAAATCTATTTCGACAGAGTTCACAATAGTTTTTAAAAAGTCTGATGGCATTGTGTCGCCTACATACCGTACACTGTTGTCAAAAAATGCATTATGTTACACAGGGAAAGTTCTTACAATTGGGTTTTTTTTCTCTCTCCCTCTCTTCTGGGATAAAGTGTATACTGGAGCTAGAGGCCAGGGAACCACCATTTACATCGATGAGGCAGGTTTCAATCTGGCCAAAGGCAGGAGGCATGGAAGAAACAGAATTGGACAGAGAGCAATGATTGATGTCCCAGGCCAACGAGGGGGGAATGTCAAGTGACAATGTGTGCAGCCATCTTGGAAAATGGTGTCCTCACCCATATCCCCCTTCTCGGTCCTTACAACACAACATCGTCTTACTTTTCTAGACACTCTTTACATAACCATAGTCCCTGAGAATGAGAGGGGTCTAACTGGAGACCATCTGAGCAAGTATGTTGTCGTGTGGGATAATGTGAGCTTTCACCACTCACATCTGGTCAGAGAGTGGTTTGCAGCACATGGCAGGATGGTGGTTGAATATCTCTCCCCCTACTCCCCATTCCTTAATCCAATAGAAGAGTTTTTTTCTGCCTGGAGGTGGAAGGTTTATGACCGGCGTCCACATGCCCAAATGGCCCTGCTAGCAGCCACGGATGCTGCATGTGATGACATCACATTGGAGTCCTGCAGAGGGTGGATTCGCCACTCAAGGAGATACTTTCCTCGTTGCCTTGCAAGGGAAGACATCCGCTGTGATGTAGATGAAAATGTGGCCAGACAGACAGGAACATGTGGATGTCCAGGAATAATTTATGTTCAGTTTACAGTAATGTACTGTTTTTTGTTTACATTTGTGCACAGTTCTACCATAATGGTATTTCTTATGTTTGTTCTAAATAAGTTACTTTTTAGCACAATGCTGTAGAATTGCAAAGAGCATATGCAGTAAATATGTGAAACATACATGTGTGTCTTGTACTCAGTTACCTCACTAAATACAGTAATGTGTCTGGGAAATATAAGTGCTGGATCTACCAACATGGCCTACTCCAACGACTTATATAACATAACAATAACATCAGTTGAAGGGATGGAGAGGAAGTTCAACAAGCACCTTCGAAGATGGTTGGGAATACCCCCAAGCTTTACATCAGTGGGGCTCTACATAAGGTCAGGCCAGCTTCAGCTCCCCCTGTCCTCTGTTGTTGAGGAGTTTAAGGTTGCCAAGTGCAGACTTTCCCTCACATATAGGGATTCAGAAGACCAACTCACAAGGGAAGCAGGAATACGGACAAGATCGGGCAGGAAGTGGGCGGCCAGCACGGCAATTGACCAGGCAGAAGCTTCTCTGAGGACCAAGGACATCATTGGAAACCCTTGCACTGGAAGGCAGGGTCTAGGAACATCCCACTTCCAGCAGTGGTCAAAGTCCACTCCCAGGGAAAAGAGGACCTTGATCCAGGAGGAAGTTAGGAGCCTTGAGGGAGAAGGAAGAAGAGCCAAATCCATCGAGCTCGGAACTCAAGGTGCTTGGACAAGGTGGAACCTTCCCAAAAGGGCGATCACATGGAGTGAGATGTGGCGGCTGGAGCCGTTCCGTATCTCCTTTATGCTCCGAGCAGTGTATGACACCCTACCGACCCCAGTCAACCTGCACAGGTGGGGAATGAGGGAGGACTCACGGTGTAAGCTGTGTGGTGGTAAAGGAACCATGGCACACATCCTATCAGGGTGCAAAACAGCTTTGACCCAGGGGAGGTATAGGTGGCGCCATGACAAGGTGTTGGCACAGCTCGCAGAGATCCTGGAGCAAGAGAGGAGAAAGAAACGTCCAGCCAAAACCAAACCACTGCTGAGTACCATCACCTTCATAAGAGAGGGGCAGAGACCAGGCGTCCAGGGCCAAGCCAAGCAGAATCTCCTGCAGTCAGCCCAGGAATGGGAATTGGAGGTCGACTTGGGGAGGAAACTCCACTTCCCTGAGGCGGTACTGTCCACGACTCTGAGGCCAGACATTATAATGTGGTCTTTGGAGGGGAAGAAGATCATCTTAGTGGAATTAACAGTCCCGTGGGAAGAGAACTGTGAGGAGGCGGCAGAGAGGAAGAAAGAGAAGTACCAACAACTTGTCCTAGACTGCCGGGACAAGGGGTGGACAACATGGCTGATGGCAGTGGAAGTGGGTTGTCGAGGATTCCCAGCCCAATCAGCATGGAACCTGCTGACAAAGATGGGTCTGAGAGGCCACTTAAGGAAAACAGCAGTTCGGAGGCTGGGAGAAGCGGCAGAGAGAGCCTCCTGTTGGCTCTGGCATAAAAGAGAGGACCTTAGCTGGAAGCCTGGAGGAGGGGGGCAGTGACTTGGCCAATCACTGCTGACCCGCCAACTGGAGAGTGTTGTGGTTAAGGGTCGAAACACTTTAAGAAGGTTGGGGACCACCTGACGACCCCTCCCCCAGGCCAAGGCTACATCCATGAGAATGGATGAATAGTTGCATCACTGATGTATTACAGAACTGTAACTACTGTAGTTTTCAAATGGCTGTACAGGTAGTGCATAGTGCTGTCTTGAGCATTTTCAGGTAGTGTCACCAAGCAATGTTTCCCATTAATTACTTAGACTGTGGCGGCCCGCCATGGTGTAATTTGTCCCGCCACAGTCTCAGAATGAACCGAAAAAAATTCTTACACTTCTCATAATAACATAATTAAGATCTGTAACTTGTGTTTCACGCCGCTGCTTCAGCAAAGCATCTCTCACTCCCAGTCAGCCGACTCTGCCCCTCCCCTCCTCGCTGTATGCGGCGTGCGCACACTCATACACACACACACGTGCGCGCGCGCACTGGAATAGCGTTACCTGACAGCATCCGAGATGTCAGGACACCACATCGTTTGAGGTAAGTAACGTTAATAAACTTTACAGTATCCACTAGTTCAAACACAATTTTATCCTGATCAATGTACGACAGCAAACATAACGTTACTGCAAAAGTTTATTATTGATAATTAACGTTGACGTTCGTTAGCTAGTCTCGATTATGTCGACTGATATAGCCGTGAAAAAGTATGTAAAGTTGTGTCTAGCTAGCTAACGTTAGCTTATCTAACGTAAATTACCAGAGACGTTTCAGAAAGTATAAATGTATATAACGTTAGAGAATCTTTGTTATTACCAGCGGCTCTGACAACGTAAGTTAACTTAACGTTTACAAGGCATCGCGGACGAGAGCCCCGCGACTCGCGAGCCTTGTAACTAACGTTAATTATTTTCAGCATCTGAGGAGCAAGTTGCCTCACCATGTAATGTCAGGCTTTTTTTGTTAATAAAGTTGAAGTAACACTAACGTTACTGTTTTAATCTTAATGTTTGTACCCTTGATTTTCAGAACATGAGCATTTTCAAATATTTCAAGAAGAGCGAGAGACCAGATGAGGAACAAAAAGCTCCAGAGGTAGCAAGCTAGGATAGCTAACATTAGCATATATGGCAAATCAATAGCCAAACAGTTTATTCACAACCGTTAAAGGGGAATTTGGCAACTATTTAAACTTAATAAACCCGTTTAGAAATCATTTGGATGGTTAAATGGCCTGTTCCAGTATTAATGGTGACTATCCCCGCTCCCCCCAGCGGAAAACCAGGCTTGCAACTTTGGGACTACCGTCCCGGTAAATTGGAGAGCGCGAAAGAGCGAGAACAAGCGAGAACGAGCGCGAACCACAAACTACTTCACGACAATTCCACATAAACGCACACGCCCATAATAAAGGCTAGATGTCTCGTCCGCACTGCTGGCCAATGGAGGTCGACGTCCGCACCTGGTGGCCATCTTGCCAGTCAGCTCGCTCACTCGTAACATTGTGTTTTAATGGTGCATGTACTTTTTAAATAACCATAACTTGCTCAATTATCTACTGATTTTCAAACGTTTTGGTTTGTTATAAACGTCAGAGATGTAGTTATGACACTGCATACTTATGAATAGTTATGTATTCAATATTTCAAGCATCCAGAATCATAGCCACATTAATAACATTTGTAAGAAACCAAACCGTTTGTAAATCTGTTAAGATTTCAGCGCGATAAGAGTATTTGTGTTCGTGCTTACATCAGGTACTACAGAGCCCGCCAGAAAGCTTGCCTGTGACAAGATGGCCGCTGGTGATGACGTTAGAGACTCCGCCGTAAGACATTTAGCCTTTATTATGTATATCTATGCACACGCCCCCCTCAATACCGGTTAGTCACGCCGGCCATAGACACCGGCTATAAGAACAAGCGACAACGGATCATTTTTTAGATGGTCATCATGGCAGAGAAAGGGGGAGGAGGGTCCCGCAAAGTGAGTTTTTTCAGGGGTTTTTTGTCAGTTTTGTGAAATATACGTCCCAGTGCTGTAGGGGGAGCTCATTGAGAAAACATGCAACGACAAAAGTGAAAACCAGCGAAGAAATGGCTAGAGTTGCCAAGTTCCCCTTTAAGGCCCTTTCAGGCACAACGCGACAAAGGCACCACTGCGCTCTGAAACACACGACAGCTTTTTGCTGTGCCGAGCAAAGCGCGGGCCAGTTTGAACTTTGGGCACAGGGCCAAACCAAAACCCAGCAGCAAGTGTCTGAAAGGGCCATTGGGCTTTGGTCAAGAAATAAACTGTAGTAACAGTGGAACGTTACTTGTTTCTTTGTAGCAGAAGAGACAGCTTCTCCAGGAAGCAGAGGAGACAACAGGGACAGAGGAGACAACAGGAGCAGCAAGAGAGACAGATTTACATAGAGCAGGGCAGGTGGTTCATGTAGGGACAGCAGGGGAGACGGCCTCCCCTGAGGGAGGGACAGCAGGTGAGTTTAACAGCAGAGAAAGGGGCAGTAGGTCAGAGTAGTTTCAGTAGTTGCTGGTCTATGTGGGAAATATTTATATTATTTATGTCATATAAGTGCAGGCAAACACCGGAAATCAGGGTGGAATCCTGAATGGCTGCAATTGCCCCAGTTTAAACACTGGCTTTATGTTACTCCACATGCTAAGTTTAATATTTGCATTTAGTACTAGAGGCATTCCATGTGAATTTGGACCCTTTTTCTGAATTGACATCTCAGATATTTAAAATGTGTGTACATCAGAATGTATAGAACAGCATATGAAAAATTAAGCAATATAAAAAAGCAGTTCTGAGATAATTCTTCATTTGAATGGTTAATTAATAATGCAGGGTACATTATGGATGTAAAAATTAGATCTGAGAGGCCAAGTCAGAAATAGGGTCCAAATGTGCAAAGAATGCCCCATTATAAATACCATTATTGCAGTGAGTGGTTAGCAGACTTAATGGATTGTTCTTCTACTTTTTAGGGATGTTTTGTCGTGCTTGCCGGCAGCACAGCCCTTTGCGGAGGTTGGGGCTGTCCATTACAGAAAGGATTATCTCGAGCACCACATCAATACTGAGCACCACCAACAGAGCATTAAATGCCACAACTCAATTGTATCAGGTAATTTCTAAGCCTTACTCCAGTCACATCATCAACCTATTCAAATCACAATCCCATAAGTTTCTGATGTGGTTGAATGGGTAGTATTCAGGGAGGCTGGAATTAATTGTCACTTAATCTTTTTTTTTTGTGCAGGATACTCTGTCATGCATGCCTTCGAGCCTGTCATCATTATGGAGCACAAAGCTGTAATTGGGGGGGTTCAAGTGCCTGTATTGGTTGGTCAAAAATGAGATAGCCCACCACACCAACTACGGCAAGCTGCTAAGCTTGGCCCAGCTCCTGGGCTGTGACTATTTCCTCAAGCTTAAAGTAAATACTTGTGCAAATATTACAAACTTGAATTATTTCAGCCCTTATACATTGGTGTAAAGTTCGTAATTCTTTCCCAGTGAAAAAAGTATCACATTTTCATTTTCTGATTTCAAGATTGATCGCAGGAACAACTACCGCTCTCATCGCATAATTGATGAGATGCTAGAAATTGTTTCCATGGTCATCGAGGAGCCTCTCATAGAGCAGATGAGAGCATCCCAAGCAATCAGCCTTGAGCTTGATGAAAGAACAGATGTTTCCCTGCTTCGTCAGCTTGATCTGCACATCAGGTATGACCATATATTTGGCAGACCCTGCTTACTCAGTTTTGTATCAATTTTCTGTGTGAATTATGCATACTTCTGGTTTCATACCCTGGTTCTACTGTAGTTGGAGTAATAGAAGCTAGTAAAGGCGTGAACAACATTAGGGATGTGATTTTTCCTGCTTTATCAGGAATACATTTTTTATTTAATCAAGATCCCTGTTTTCCTTCTTTTTTGAGTTTTCTTCAAACACCTTATCATGCTATACTCATGCTATACTAGGTGCCAACAGAGAAACTCTGCAGGCTTGGCACTGATGGGGCAGCGGTTATGACGGGTATGATCCTTTCACTATTCCATGTTAGTGTGTTTTTAAGAAAGAAATGTATGTGTAATTTGCCTTGTGTTATTTGACATGTAAACACAGGGCGTGTAAATGGGGTTGCTAAGCAGCTGACCGACAGCTTCCCCATGATCGTTGCCTTGCCCTGGCCTGTAAGGACGCATCAAATGATGTGAAATACATGGCGACCTTCCGGGACCACCTGCAGGAACTACACTTGTTCTTCCATCACAGTGCAAACCGGACAGCAGCACTGAAGGCAGCGGCTACCACCCTGGGACTGTCTGACTTGAAGATGAAGGTATATTATTTATTACATATCATTCACAGTTGGTATTTCCCATCTAATTTGTAAGTATGTACAAATTGTAAGTCTATACTAACATAACACTGGTTTATTATTTCCAGGAGGTAAAAGACACAAGGTGGCTATCTCAGCACCTGGCCATTGAGATATTTCAAAGGAACCTCACAGCTGTGCTTGCCACATTGGCAGAGGAGGCAGAGCTTAAACGGTGCCCAATCGCCAAGGGCCTGTACACCTTTTGTGCGACCTACAGGTTTGTGGCATCGGTGTACCTACAGGCTGACATATTGCCACATCTTGCGCGGCTTTCAAGTCTTCCAACAGGCAAATGTCAACTTCCTTCACATCAAGGAGCAGGTGTGTTATGATTAGTTTATAATATTATAGAGTTTATGTTTATGTTATGTCTTTCTACAGTATGATACTGTTGGTTACCATTGAAGACATTATACTGTAAGGTTATATTTACAGCAATCTGATGCCAACACTAAAATCTCTTTAACTTTAGGTTCCCATAACAATTGAGACCCTCAGACGCATCAACGATGCAGGTGAGACTCGGAGCCTTCACGATCCATCATGAGGAGGAGAGGAACAGGAGAGGACAGGGTGTCAAGGACCTGCCACGGGAGGTGCAGTGGACAAAATTTGTGAGAGGTAAATGTTTTAGGTTTTTTTCCCCCCCAGATTAGAAGTGTGTTGGGTCTTAGATTGAAGGTGCTCTTTGGTTTGGGGTTCCATAGTTTCAAACAGCAAAAGAGAATCCAAGGCACTTTTCCAATGAATTAAAATGCCTTCAATTAAATGGCATGTTAAAACCAGATTTCGGCCAGCATGCCTTCGTAAGGGAGTAGTAAATACAATGCCAAACTCTAACTCGCATCGGAGTCTGGTGTTAAACTTGTTAATTTGAACATGCCATTTTCAATGAAGGCATTTTAAATCCTTGGAAGAGTGCCTTAGATTGTCTGCTGTTTGAAGAATTTGGGGGGTTTACTTTTCTTTTCTGCTAATTGTAGGTTGCCAGTCCTTACATCAGTGGCCTGATACACCACCTAGAAAGGAGATTCCAGAATCTCAATATCATTGGGGCCTTCAGCGTTTTGGGACCACAGGCAGCTGCCCTCACTGATGAAGAGAAAACAACCCACCTTCAGACCCTGGCAAAAAGGTTTCTTCCTGGAAAGGAGACCTTGATATTCCAGGAGTGGCAGTCCTTCAAAGAGCACATGCGTGGAGGGGCATTCAAGGTGGATGAATGATACTGATATATTGCACAGTGATCCTCAACATAAACATATCTCATTTTATGTATTAATTGATGTTTTTCTTAGAATTTGTCATTCAATGCAGGGTCAAAAGTTTTGAAGCTTTGAAGCCAACTCACTTTACACTTAACTGTCATACTTAACCCTGTAAAGATAAATCCAAGCAAATCCCAGTACTGTCTCAAATTTCTTCATATTTGGTCTTTTAAGACTTTAAAGTCTTAAAAATTATTCAATTTAACCTGCAGACACACCTTGATTAATTTAAATAATGTAAATGAACATATTTTTAAAATTATTTTCCTAGGACAAGAATCAGGCCAAAATAATGACCCTGCTAGCCAGTGAGTGTGACGAATGGGGACAGATATACCCATTACTCAGCCGTTTGGCAGCGATTGCACTTGTCATTCCGGTGTCAAGTGTCAACTGTGAGAAAGACTTCTCCACAATGAACAGGGTAAGGACAGAGGGCATGGCAATATGTTGCTGAGATGTGTGCCAAACATTTAACCCATTGCACTAACATGATAAACTGCATACTCTTCTTAATTAAAAGAGCAGTGTGCTCAAAATATTTTCATTCATTTGGCTAATTGTAGTTATCTTCATTTTCAGGTCAAATCAGACCTTCGTAACAGGCTGCAAGGAGAGCACCTGGCTGCCTGCCTGAGGGTCTCGATCAATGGGCCGAGTCCAGAGGCATTTAATTACCAAAGGGCATTAGAGCTGTTTTTCTCAAAGCCCAGGAAAATCAAATGTCCGAATTCGGGGTGCAAATTTTGTAAATAGGGATGATGGGATTCATTATTTATTATTTTATTTTCTAAAAAATAAACTAGTTCAACACAGTTAACCACGTTTGCTTAATTTCTTTGATGGCTCAGATGTATGCTCTAGTTTTGTGTTTTCACCATTCATATCTATACAACCAATGTGTTTATGATTACATTGTTTACAAGAGCACACAGGTCTTCATAGATCTAGCCTCTTAATTTTGCTTTCAAAGTGCACCAGATTGATGCATTTAACTTTAAAATGTAAAAAAAAAATCTTACGGGGGAGCATGCACCCGGACCCCCCTAGAGGGTCCAAGATCCACCCACCATAGTCTCACAAAATCCTGTGGGAAACACTGCCAAGATCGGACTTTTTTGCATTGGAAAACACAGATAGAGTAAACTGTCATAATGAAAACATGACATAGCCATTTGACTGTCTTGTTCATAAACAATGGTGTCAGGACTTATTATTTTGATGACAGACAGTTTCATTGACATAAATACTTGCTTTTGAGGAATCAACTATTCATTTTGAGCAAGTGACGCACTTTTGCAGGTTATCCACTAGGTTTTGCAGTTTGTACTAATTGTTCTGAGAAATGCACTAACTCAGTGCGTTTACATGACACTCAAGAAAGTCGACTTTTTGGCTTAACCCAACAATGATTGGATTACTAAGATGCATGTATACACCTTAATCAGGCTAAAATCGGTTCGAGTCGACTCTCTCATTATCAGGTTAAGACCCCTAGATTATGCGATTCATAGCCGACTAAGCAGTGCATGTAACCAGTCGGATTGGATTATCCGTTGAATTGCGTTCTGCGCATGCTTGAGATCTTTTCCCGGGGCCGTGAACCGGAAGTAGAAGGAGACGATAGTCTTGTTGTTGTTGTTGTTGTCGCCGTCGGATAAGGGATAACGAGAAACGGCGATTTATTTAAAAAGGTGGCGCTATAAGAATTGTGTCCCGGCCGCGGGAGCGCGCATGGCATTCATTAAAGGTGGAAGCACGCGGACACTACGCTTCCATTTCACCTAAGGCTGAATTAAAAGTACATGTTTTTCTAAATGTGGGTCATCAACGAGGTTGTGAAGTAGTGACTTCGGGCACATCTGTCAAAATAAATGTTTTTTTCTCCAGACGTGTTTACGACCTTTATTCATTCATTCAGGGCTGTTCTGGTGGGAGAAATATGTTTTCAGTAGACAGCTGTCAACTAACTTTGGGTCGGCGATTTATTTAAAAAGCTGGCGCAGAAGATGGAGGAAGCCGGTGCCGTGCCTATAGGAGTGTATCTTCATCAACGTGCATTCAGTACACACTACGCTTCGATTTAACCCAAGGCTGAATTAAAGAAGCACTATGCAACTCGTTTATCAAAAATAACCTTAACCATGCAGGTTGAGAGTCGTTCTGATCGTTCTACAACACTTTCTGGGTTGTTTGGTGGGTGTTTCATCTCCCCCTGTTGGGTCCCCGCGGAAAAACAGAACATGCAACTTCATGTGGCCGTCCCGGCCACTTACGGATGTGACGCAGCGGAAGTATCCAATCGCGCCTCGAAAATGTAGTCAGATTGTAGTTTCACTGCTTTACGGTAGACCTGGGCGGGGGTGCCAAACATGGGTCCGGCTGAATATAAAGAGTCAGTTGCAAGGCAATTCTGGATCAATCGACAAATCCACTATGGATCCATCAAGACCCAAGAGGGGAAGGTCGGAGGAATCGAAGAATAAGAGAAAGGATTATGATAAACAAAGAAACCAGACACGAGTGAACATAGGGCGAGCTTATGCGGAATGGCGTCAACTGAGAGACTCGGAAGAATGCAAAACGGACGCCGACTTGGCTGTCTTGCTGCTGAAATTGTAAGTAGCCTACCCTTGGGTGAACTTCGTTTTTGTAATGTGGTTTGAGAGTCTGTTGAACAATGTGTTTTGCTCGACCGTTTTATTGTGAGCCCTGTATGTGTTTAGCTTGGTTGCTTCATGGCTAGCTTGCTAGCTAGTGAGGGTTTATCCTAGCAGTGACTTGCTACCACACATGTTTGTTTGCGGTCCGAATCCAGGTTCTCGTTGTGTATTACTATTTATTTATCGAAGTGGGGGGTGGGGGGCGTTGTCAATGAGTTTTTACGACAGTGTTGTAGGCCTATTCCGAAGCTGCAGGGGGAGCTCTATAGTGAGAAATGCGAGCCCAATTCCGGCGAAAACCCAGAAACAGCGGAGGAATAACCGAGTTGCATAGCGCACCTTTAAAAGTCCATGTTTTTCTAAATGTTGCTCATCAACGAGGTTGTAAAATAACTACGATCTTTATTCATTCATTGCGCCGCGGCCGAACTGACGGCGGTATTCTCTGATATATGAATCTTACAGACTGCGTCGGGTTCTCCGACTCTCTGGTCCACAACAAGTAAAGACTCCTAGTCGGGTTTATCTCGCCCATGGGGAAAAGGAATTGGGGGAAATTAACTTTGGCTTTGACTCTCTGAAGTCCAGACTGAAACGCGACATGGAGGAGAAAGCGATGTTTCAGCTGACAGCTGTCAGTTCACTTCGGGTCCATATCGTTTCTCCGACGCTCCGCTGTTCCTCTCGGTCGTATGCGGACCGCTCCGCGGACGACCGAGTCGGCATACGACCGAGAGGAACAGTGGAGCGGCGGAGAAATGATTATCACCCGAAGTGAACTGACAGCTGTCTGCTGAAACTTCGCTTTCTCGAATGAGTTTGTTGTTGCTGGTGACGTAAAGGGGTCAACCGGTGGCTCTACTACCACTAGTTGAAATGGGCACAGCGCCACCTATCGTACCGGGGTATGACATGCTCCGGCCAATGAATCGGATTACTCGCCGCCATGTATACGCGGACAATTGCAGTTGACCAGTTGCGGAGCATAGACGAGCAATGACTTTAATCGATTTATTCTGTGCATGTAAACTTACTGACTGTTGTGCAAATGTTAATAGTGATGTGAGAAATGCACCAAAGCGACTGAGAAAAACTGTAAACGACGTGAATTAACTAAAACCTACAACTTTCCACATTGATCAGTCACACCCGAGTTATTTTTGGAGACTTTGTACAATACATAATTATGTGTATGCAAAATACTAAATATCTCTGGATCGCTTTATGTGAGACAATTACTTTGTTTTTAGCCGAGATGCTAAGCATTGCACTGGTCCAATAAAGGGTCCGGTGCGATCGCAACCCTCTCACAAGCTTTGTAATCCAGCCTTGAACTGCGATGTCTTTCTAGAGACTTTGTACAATAAATCCATAATGATATATATATATATATATATATATATATATATATATATATATATATACCACCGCCAAATTCCTTACCGCCACCTCAATCGGTAATTTCTCCAAGCGTTTCCCTGTCGGGATCTGTCATTTCATTCATATGTAACTGCAGTTGCACGCAACCACCAGTAGTGGCGGTGGTGCTGTGTCGAAATTAGCACCGGCCGACATGTCAAACCAGCATCTTTTACCACCAGAATTCCGGCGTACCGACGTGTCTGCGCAAAAAAAATAAAAAAATCAGGTTCGCGTTCGCATGGTCTGACATCGTCCAGCGTGATGGCTGACTGACATCACGATGGAGAGCCACCATGGTGATGCCACGCCCCCCTCGTCCGACACACTAATCCTATAGTCTCTTCTATAGTTATTACCTAAAAACTTTGCAGGGATTGCTCTGTAAATAAATTGAAAATATAACTAATGGTCCATATACGTAAAGTGCTGTAAGTTAGCTAGGGCTGCCCCTAATAGTCGGCTTAGTCGATCGACGGAGGCTTAGTCGAATACGTTTTCATTAGTCGAGCAAAAAGTAAAACATAAAAATAACAAGGCATGAGCATCGCAAACCGAATACTTCCGTGGTCGCAACAAGCCCTGATTTAACTCATCGCTGCAGAAATACTGACCAATACACCTGGGCAGGCAGACACCTAGGCAGGTAGACACCGCTAGACATGCGGGACTAATACCGGCGATCGCCGCTTTAGTTCCCTGAGTCTGATCGCTTTAATTCGGAGCATGAATATCGGTTGAATATCTAATATCCTTCTAACTTTAAAAAACACGTTTGTATTTTTTAAGACGATAGTCGCACATCCCTAGTAACTACGCCCGTGAAGGTGAACCCTCCCGGACTCCGCTATTAACATGAACCGCTCCCACGGAGGAGCTGCACATCCACACGCACCGGACACCAAAATACCAACAAACATGTTTTCCATTTGCTTGCTTTTAAATAAAGTTGTGTGTAGTTAGTTATATGGTTAAATACGATTATTAAAAGTGTTCATGTCTCCTTCCTGGTCCAGAACCGCTTGGTCCATGCCATTAATAGGCGGCCCGCTTTGTGCGTGTGCTTGTAAAAATGATATTTAAGCCTGATTATTACGGTATTGTATTATCTGTAAAGCAACACAGAAACACTAAAGTTGGAGATTAAAAATTAGATTAACGCGATTAAAAAACATAACGCGCTAAACATGACTAATTAATTGATCGCAATTAACGTGAAAATTTGACACCCCTAGCCTATGTATTTTAAAATATTAATGTCAAATAAAAATAGTAATTTGAAAAGTTTGGTAGCACTAACGGCTCATATCATGTGGCTGGATCTGGACTGGAAGAATAACTGGGAGTTAGAAAGGGCGTATCGCGATTCTGCCTTCTCACACCGCGAGACAGGATCATGGCTCTGAGTATCGCAATTTCGGTTTCGATATGCATATCTTTACAGCCCTAATTGTTACTATTAGGACAGCACCCGAAAAAATGAGTAGAACAGCGAATATGCTACACATCCTCAATCCGTTTTTATAATGTTTACAGAAATGAAGATGCACCAGAAGAACCACAGCCTACAACAACAAAGAGGACTCACAGTGCACAGGCAGTCAATCACAGGTGAAGATGCAGGAGAGGAAACCCAACTTGATGATTAAGTGGAAATATTTCTTATACCATTCCAGACCATGGAAAGTTGTGTGTTTATGTCTTTGCATTTTCTTTTTCAGATTTTCTGAAAATTTGATTAAGATTTGCGATACATTTGGATGGAAACCCAGCTAGTGTTCTTATAGCCAAATAGAAATCTAAGAAAGAATAATTGTTATTCGAATATTCGGGGAGAAGCATCTCGCTGCGGCCTGCGGGAAGGCGGGGCGTGACATCACGTACGATGACGTACGGTATTTCTATTTACCCGGCTTAATGTGTACATGATCTGCGTTTCATAATTGGTACTTTTTGGTTGATTTAAAGCACAAACATTGAATTCATTCGGTGATAAACATTTTCAATTTTTATGAAGTGATCTTTCGAGTGTTACCTGCTACTTAAGACACTGTAACGGTTAAGTTCATGTTCATCAAAGGGTTTTAATATGCTTACATTTCATATTGTAATAAAGTAATAGAAAGATCTAGATAAGAACACGTATTAGTCATATCTTAAGACTTGTGTAGTGTACACATTAGAGGGGAAGAAGTGAAACTATTAATAGTTAGTTGGGTTAGTAAAATAACCCAGGTGTGCCCCATTGGTACAAAGGTAAGGCTTAGGGGTGCTACACCAGATTGTGCTTAAATTCAAAATGGTTCTTGTTTTATTACTATAATTATGGATTCTTGTTAGCAGAGGGTCTAATCTTATCTTTATTCCTCAGCATCCTACACATTTTGATGGTCCCCCGGACCCAGGATCATTACTACAGGGTGGATCCTATAAATGCCCCTGCTGCATGTACACTTGCAATAAATTGTACCAGATGCAGCTCCACATGGAAAACCACACGAAGCTTGCAGTGCAGCATAAAGGTAGGGTTTAATGGGATGGACAATAAGTGTGTGGCATGCATGGAGGCAGGGTGCGATTTGTAAGGAGAAGGCGGAGAATGACTCCACAGCGATGAGGGAAGGAGAGGAAACCAGCCAGCCTATAACACACAACGGAGAAGGACTCCACAGCGATGAGGGAAGGAGAGGAAACCAGCCAGCCTATATCTACTTATGTGTGTGACAAATAGAAATCACTGTTACATGATCTCTGTTATCAAATGTGAGTGTTCTTCATTGGTTTCTAGGAAAGACAGTGAGACTTAGAAATAGGCGACTTGTAATATAATTTGTAGAATAGCTTTGGGACTATTATTAGCTATTATTGGACTATTATTATTAGCCTACGTGTAGTGACATTTTTTTATATTCAACTCTTTCTGCACAGGAGTAACATAAATCCAAAGTGTTAATACATTGCACTTGTCTTACCTGACTTAAAAATATTATATATATATATATATATATATATATTTACGATCGGGCGCAAGTAATCCCAGAATCCCAGAATGCACTCACCCGTGATCGGGCGCAAGCAATCCCAGAATGCACTCGCGCCCGTGATATGGGCGGGGCGTGATGTCATGCCCCGCCTTCCCGCAGGCCGCAGCGAGACGTACTTGTATTCGGGGGCCAGCCCCATGACCAAGCAGAACATAAACTTAAATACCACGTCTGACTTTCAGCAGACAACTTCCCTCTGATCCACAGCTGCTATATTTTACACATGCGGCTGGCGCTGGAAGCCAGTAAGGCTGAATTGTTTTGATTGGGCCTGAGCGCTCCGCTGTGAAGCTAGCGCTAATGGGTGAGAGGACTTCCTGTGATTCCTTAAAATAAAAGCAGTCTTATTCCTGGTGAAACTCTTAGAAACAGTGAATTACAATCGCAGCATACTTTTTGCGTCATGTCTGGCCTCCTACAGAGTACTTACAGTAATAATAATAACCTAATAACACATCTGGCATGACAATCTTCTGTTGTGTGCTAGTGTTAATATTCATAGGGTCAGAAATGACAGGAAAATGCATAGACTTCTGCCAAATATGGTAACACAGACTCATTGCCTTTACTCTACACGGACTGATCATGCTTAAAGTTGTGCGTAGTCACCCCCAAAATGCCAAACGAGAACAAATACTAAGGTGGTGCAAACCACTTAACAAAACATTAACCTTATTTAAATTGGATGCTTAATCAGCCCATGCAGCAATTCAAATGAACCTACACCTAACAGGTTAATTCAACCAACTGGGAAGGCAAAAAACATTAACGCCCAAGCATGAAAATGGAAAATAGTGACTTACAGTTTGCAGTTTCTTCTTCCTATTTGGCCTGTGAAGGAGTGTAGCAGATTTTAGTTTCAGACCTCGAATGAACCCCTAAAGAAAGACAGACCACTGCTGTGAAGCTGCAATCACCTTCAGGTATTCTTCATTATTCATTTTATTCATCCAGTCACCCCCAACGTTGGAACCCATACGCCCCATTTTTAGAGCTAGTGACTTCATTAAAACATTCAGCTTTAATTTCTCAACATAGCCTACTTTAACTAACAGAAACTCAATTACAAATTTACACAAATCCATTTTGAACTTGTTTGAAAAAGATTTTTTGTAAATGAATACATTACGGCACGTTATATTCTGCTGGGCGACGCCAGCTTCCCGCTCAATAAGTTCCGACTTTTTTGGAAAATGTGAGTTCTAAAGTTTAAATTTCCCATCACAGAAACACAATTTAACTTTTAAATCACGATTGCTATACGTTTCACATACAAGTCAATGCAATTCTGCTGTCTCAAGAGCAAGCGTGATTGCCTTCTGTACATTTCCCGGTAATACTTTTGCTCACGTTTGAATGAAAGTCTTAAAGGAGAACTCTGGTGTAAAATGGTTGTGGGATATGTTTAGTATGATAACAAGTTCGAAAGTTCCATGGAGAGCAAAAAAAAAGCCTATAGGACGCGAAGCTAAGTTAGCTGTTAACCGATTCTACCAAACTGCTATACGTTTGAGTGCTATGGGCATCTCACCTGGTAAAAAATAAATTGCTTTTTTAAAGCACTTACAAGGCTAGAAATAGCCTGACACTTATTTGGTAGTATAATGAGGGTCTTACCATATAAAACGAGGCATTGACAACTTCGTAAGTGTACAGATAGTTTATTAAAGGGGCACTTGGCAACTTTTTCAACTTAATAAACCCGTCTGGAAATCATTTGGATGGTTCAATGGTCTGTTCCGGTGTTAATGGTGACTATCCCCGCTCCCCCCAGCGCCCCCAGGTGGAAAACCAGCCTTGCAACTTTGGGACTACCGTCCCGGTAAATTGGAAATGGGAAGTATCGCGAGAAGCGAGACCAAGCGAGAAACACGAACTGCTTTACGGCAATTCAACATAAACACACACGCCCCCCTCAATAACGGTTAATCACGCCGGCTATACATGTCAATGTTCTATGATACAGTGTATAATGTTACCCACCTCGGTAGACATCGCGCCACACAAAAAAGTCTGGCAACAAATGCACATGAGCAGCGGTAGAAAGGTGGAGGAGGGTGCCGCAAGTGAGTTTTTTTTACGAGTGTTGTGTAATATACGTCCCAGACCTGTAGGGGGTAGTGGTGTGCGATACTGCATATTTTGGTATTGATCCGATACCAAGTAAATACGGGCCAGTATCGCCGATATCGATACCGATACTTTTCAATAAATAAGGTGGATGCGTCATTGAATTGCTAAATCTCAATTAATTTTCATGACCTTAAGTGTTTTTTGTGATGTTTCCTTTTTTATTATTAAATAGTTACAACCAAGGACAGAATGAGAACAAAGTTTATAATTAAATAGAAAATGCTTTATTATCAAGTTTTTTGCTTTGCGTCGTGTGACGGCGACATCTAAACACAAGAGGGGGAGGGGGAGCAAAGTGTGCCTGCTCTGTGCTGACAGGAGCGGCGAGGCGGATTTCCCTTTCGTAAACGGTCGTTGCCATCTGAAAGGGTCGATGCCATTCAACGTCGCTCCTGACGTCACGACGTAAGGTCGGTCCTGTTATTAGGAAAAAATGGCGGAACATAGCGGTGCTAATGACTCTGCAGGTGCAAAAAAAAAATCCATTAAAAAGCCGACAGGATGGAATACATTTTTCCAGGCAGTTGCGGTAAAATTTAGCATTATATTGTATTATTATATATCGAACAGCTAAGGGGATTTATTATACAGTACAAAGCACAGACTCGAGTGGCTTATTGCTTTTCTTAAACGGTTACTACGTTGATCTAGCAAGATTTCATTAAACAAAGGTACAGCAACGAAAAATGTAACGATATATTCATAGATAATCATTCTTCCGCCAAGAAATATATTCCCTCCATATGAATGGTTGCCATGTAACACCGTTTGCCATTGCTATGTTTAACAGTCCGATGTCATAAAAGAGCTTGGAAACGGGGGAAATGAAGCAGACATTGGACACGTTTGACGGACTGACGGACTTTACTTCGTAAAAACAATCTTCTGGTAGTGACGCAAGAACATAATTATCGTTAATAGTTGTTGTATTGTACGAATATTTTGTATTTATATCTTGAATTGCCGACTCTATAAGTTCTTTCATTCCGTTTGTGTCTGCCATCTTAGCCAGTCTTTGTGTCATCATAGTAACCATAGTTACCACGCTGTGATGTACGCGGTGTGTTTTGACGCAATACGTCATAGTGGCAACGACCGTAACCATTCATATGGAGGGAATATATTTCTTGGCGGAAGAATGATTATCTATGAATATATCGTTACATTTTTCGTTGCTGTACCTTTGTTTAATGAAATCTTGCTAGATCAACGTAGTAACCGTTTAAGAAAAGCAATAAGCCACTCGAGTCTGTGCTTTGTACTGTATAATAAATCCCCTTAGCTGTTCGATATATAATAATACAATATAATGCTAAATTTTACCGCAACTGCCTGGAAAAATGTATTCCATCCTGTCGGCTTTTTAATGGATTTTTGTTTTGCACCTGCAGAGTCATTAGCACCGCTATGTTCCGCCATTTTTTCCTAATAACAGGACCGACCTTACGTCGTGACGTCAGGAGCGACGTTGAATGGCATCGACCCTTTCAGATGGCAACGACCGTTTACGAAAGGGAAATCCGCAGCGGCGAGTCCGGTGACATGGCTGTTTCCTCTTTGCCGAAACCGCAGCATTGAAAGTAAAGAATCGATCCCAACAGGCTAGTATCGATCCGATACCGACTTGGTATCGATATTTGGATCGATCCGCCCACCACTAGTAGGGGGAGCTCGTTGAGAAAACATGCGACCACAAAAGTGAAAACCAGCGAAGAAATGGCTAGAGTTGCCAAGTTCCCCTTTAAGAAGCATATTTTATTTTCACACAATACCTTCAGTAGTTCACCCGTCCCCGCCATGATTTTTTGAGGCTCGATAGGTCGATTGACGATCACGCGTGCACGTGAGCTCTGTGTTAAGTCGATTGACGAACACAGAGCTCGCGTATGTATGCTTTTTAATATTTTTTTGAATAAGCCTTATAAGTGCTTTAAAAAAGCGATTTATTTTTTACCAGGTGAGATGCCCGTAGCACTCAAACATATAGCAGTTTGGTAGAATCGGCTAAATACAGCGAACTTAGCTTCGCGTCGTATAGGCTTTTTTTTGCTCTCCATGGAACGTTCGAACTCGTTATCATACTAAACCAAAGAGTATGGAATTAACAAGAGGCGAAACTCAATAGAACGCTCCATTGCAACAAACGCTGTCGCTCCGCCATCTTGGACTGAACGCAACACAACTGTCATAGAATGATACAGGTTCCAATTAAAAAGCGGTTAAGGGAACTAAACAGTAGTTTCTAGTTTTTAATATGTTTACAGCCTAATCTAAAACGGCATGTTGAATAATGCACATTACAGTAATGCTGATGGATCCGTATAATAAATAAATTTCGTCATAGACCATGAAACTGTCAAATAGACTATTTATTTACCCCAATAATTTTGAAGATAACTCCCGCTTTCCTCTGCTGGCGGGTGATCATCAAATGAACCAGGGCTTGGCTTTTGGTCTAGTGGGTTAATTGCTGACAACGCACAAACTGTGTAGCCTACAACAATGTAGCCTATCAATAAACTTAAACTTTCTTAGCGGATATTCAATAAACTCTTGTTTTGGTTGGGTCGGGATTGCGTGGGCATCTCTTAAAGGAGCCACAGCACAATTTTACAACAACCCATGTTCCTCATGAAATTATTGACAAATTCCTTGAAAAAGCCAAAGCACAATGAACAGTGAGTAGATGAACGGGACAACACATTATGAGAGAATATTTAATAGTAATAGAAAATCATCACAAAATGAACAGTAATACATTTGTTGGTTTAGTTATTTAATCAAAGTTATTTAATTTCAATTAGTAGTATTATTATAATGTAAGAACTTTGTACAATATGTTACATTAGCTATAAAAGAAGAGAGTTAATTACATATTTACAGATGAGTTAGCTTTAAAAATTTTCTGTTGCGCTTCTGTTTGGGCTGGGACAGTAGACGATTTTGGGTTCGTAGAATATGGTGAATTCTGACTATTGAATAATTTAATTATGTACACAAGAGTGTTTTTACACTTTTCGCTTTTGCATACAATTTCCCTGCACTTGGTGTTAGGGTGACCACCTGTTAAGAAGCCCAAGGGGGGACAAGGGGTATGTTTCGGGGGGACATGGGGGGACAACCACAGACAACCATTTTGTTGACCGGGGGGGGGGGGGTGCTGCGCGATTGTTGACGGGGGGGGGGCTGCGCGATTTTTTTTGGAGCAAGTATTGATTATGCGTGACAAGGTCTCAATTCGCGGGACGCGTGAATTGGGTTTCAAACGCTGTGCGATCACGCGCTACGCGGGACGGGTGGTCACCCTACTTGGTGTATACCTCCATGCCGCTATTCAATAATTTTTGCCCCAGACTAACGGCGTGGATTACTGAGGTTATTTTATGTTTGAAGTTCGTCTCCAGGGCTATGATAAGCTGTACAAATTCAGTGCTGGGCACTTTTAAGCCACCCTCTCCCAAAGTGAGGTCACTGTACGGTTTTCCCCTCAGGAAAGTGTACCTTGAATCAGTGGAAGTGTCGGCTGATGTGAAAAGTGCACAGTCAGTGCAACTACCAAATTTCCCCACCACCTTTTTCCCAATATACCCAGCCATGTACACCAGCACATTCTCATCATGTTGAAATGGCATTGGTGTATCCAGTACGTCCAGGACATCTTCAGGCAGGTCGTCAAAGTCCGGGACATTGACGCTAGATGTAGTAGGCTGGTCTTGGCTAATCATTCTCCCTGGCCTCTCTGAGTCATAGATCCTGGTCTCTCTCTCCCTGACCTCAGTGCAATCCATCATCTCCTCTTTTAGATAAAATATAAGCAAACATTATGGTTATGGTTATGGTATTTAGCAGTGGAAATAACACTATCTCTGTGTTGAATGGGGGCCTCTCTTACTATTGGCAGCCACTCTGCTGTAGTCATGTTCTTTCAGAACCATCTCTGTGTCAATGATGACCTGGGGACTCTCCTGGGAGGCATATGTGCTGAACTGCAGTAGGAAGGTGTCGAGATCTTGCTCACAGTTGGTCTTTTCAGAGTTGTTAAACATCAGTCCCGTGGCCACGGCCCGATATTCATATTCGAACTGGACAGAATCAGGATTGTCACGATTACTGCCACGAGCTGAAACAAACATACACACCACCATACTGAATACACTAATTACAACCTTTTGTTACAGTTATAGTCATTTTAAATTAAGTGTTTTAACAAAGGTGTGCCCCAATTCAAACTAATACCAACAACTTTTTCTGTCAATTACAATTATATTTTCTGTCTGGTAATGGATGTTTTATGAATGCACTACAATCTTAATGAGTGTTGTGGTTGTTAAAGTTAGTACAACATTGATGTTATATACCTCTAATAGATGAGAATGCATTTTCAAGGCAGTCTTGATTCAGACGATTGGTCAACAGGTAAGACACCTGATGACGATCACGGATATCCCTCCAGAGCATTTTGAGGCACAAGATGTTATGTTGCCATCCTTCCACACATGGGAGCTGCTTGGATCCGGGGGGAGCACCAATAAGCCTCAGACGGGGGAGCCACTCCATACATCGATCAAAGAATGGAAAATGTGCAGATACATCTGAGAGGGCTTGCGAGAATCCTTGAGGCGCTGGGAGTTGAAGCAGTCGAAAAGGCCATCAAAGTTCTCGCAGAATTTGGCAGCTGCCATGTAGTTTCTCTGTGGTTGGGCTTTTAGTTGCTTTATCTGTGCCAGTGTCTTGATTCCTACAGCAACTGAGTGACTCAAGACCTGTGTAGCCAACTTCACTCTCATGGAAGCAAAAGGAGGGAGATGAACATGCTTCTTTGTAAGACGGCAACACAATCGGATCTCCTGTCTGCTGTCATAAGCATATAGGTCTTCCAGAATAGCCCAGGTGATTTCATCTCCATCCAATTCAAAGCCGCGGTTGTGCCAGTTGTTGCATATGTTCTTTATGAAATGAGGTGGATCCCACAGGCAAAACACTTTGACACCATCAACCTCAAAGTATGGCTGTTCCTTTGTCACCCCAAGGCAAGCAAGCATTGCGCGATTACCACCGCCCTGGTCACAGATGAAGACTACGCACTCCATTCCAGCCTTCCTCAGCTCACAAATCCCTTCCAGCAGCAATGATTGAAGCCGGGAATGTGGTATGGGCCCACTTGTGAAGCAATAGCCAAACAGTTGCTTCCACTTCCGTAAAAGGCCTCTTACCATGAATGCTGAGGCATAGTTGGCCACAAATGGACTACGGTGACTTTTCCCCAAATCCTCAAAGCCTTTGATTGTATCTGTAGGCTCATCATAATGGACTGCCTGTTTGAGGGCCATCTCGTCCGTGATGATGGCACATACCTTGTCCATGGGTGTCATGGTCTCCATTGCCTTCTTTATGGTGGACAGAATGCATTGATTAAAGCCGGTTTTAAAATCCAGAGACTTAATGACCTTCTGCAGTGTGCGGACAGATGGCATTGAAAATACTTTGCAGAGTAGCCGATAACATTTAGGACTGGCATGCAGGAGAGACAAGAAAAAGGCTTTGTCTTGAACAGTCCAACGAAAACCATTAGCCTTAGTTTTTTAGTAGCGGCAGTCAGGTCTGACTGCATTGGTGGTGATGAAGGTCCTACAGCATTATTATCTGGTGATGAGGGTGGTGATGAAGGACCTGCGATGGCATCATCATCAGCCAAGCTATGTTCCTCAAAAAATGGACCAGTGGTGTGACTCCGTTTTCCTGTGAGAAAAGCACAACATTTGTAACTTAGATAATGTGAATTAAATCATTCAACAGCAGAACAAAGTGTTTGATACTATTTGATAGACATTAAGACTGACAATAAGTCAACCTGTAACATAATATAGATTCTTACGTGGCTTTGGTGGCAACTCCTGGCGTGTCTTTGGTGGCTTTCTCCTTTGTTCTATGTCCAGTGGTGGCGGTGGGTTAGGGGCATTAACCACAGTAGGTACCGCATTACAATTTAATCCTGCATGTCTGTTTTTTATAATAAAATATTTGATGTTTCTAAAATATATTTCAGTATGAGTATTCTGCGATTATATACTATTACAATATATTCTCACTTATACATACACATTTGATGGCCTCTTGAACTGGCTGGGGTGGAAATGTGCACTGCACACCCTGTAGCTCTGATGGAGCTGCTGGCAGCTGATCCCTATCAAGGTAGTGTTCCTTAGATTCTGCACCCATCTGGCACACCTTCAAAATGTTAATCGGATTATCATAACGTTCGACAAAGTTGACATTGCCTTCAAGGAAGCAGGTAGGCTTAGCCTAAATGTTTGCTAGTGGCTATGAAATGTAAATGGTTTGTATTAAGGGATTAACAAAACTAAACAGCCATTTGCCAGGTTATGCGTTCATAATTTTCTGAAAATGTGCTATTTTAAAAGTACATTTCTAGTCTTGGCTAATTTTTGACCAAATACAACGTTAGCTTACTGTTACTGCGGTTATGGCATAGCAACTTACGTTACAGCACCTCACTTCAATAATGTTTACAAAAACCTTTTCTTATTTACCTTTCCTGGTCTTTGGGAAACCTATGGAATGCTACTTGGTATCCAGTACACTGGTAGTTTTTGCAATTGATGGCAGAAGAACATTGCTTTCTTTGTGTCCAGTTTACAGACATAATTTGCAACTGCAACTGTCACCGGTTCAGTCCAAAATGGCGAACGCGCGACAACAGCGCCATCTAGCGATTGTTGTCAGAATTCCAACGGAGCTTCGCCTCTTGTTATTCCATACTCTTTGACTAAACATCCCAGAACCATTTTACACCGGAGTTCTCCTTTAAGCCGGCATGTCAGATGTACAGCAATAGCACGATTAAAGAGCGCTATAGGAGACATTAGGCACTCGTTTAGGCCCATGTTAATTAAAATGCTAATTTATCAGCCCACATACCGGTAACCAACAGACTGAACCTCGACGTTAAATCACAACACCTGCTAAATAAATATCCGTAATCCGTAAAGTAGGCTCGGCGAATTACTACAGCAGGCTCATGTTCGCGGACAATTTGCGGAACGAAACAAATACAGTTGACTTCAAATAAACACCCAGGAGACCAAACCCTGTAGGCTACATTTTACTTAGCTAGCGGGGCCTCGTGGTCGGGACATATTAAGCTACTCACAGCAGAGCTATAGAGAAAACAGAGTTGCGACACGCTTTGATGTCGCCGCCAGGGCTGTCACGTGGTTCATGTAAGCCTCAATAGTTCCAAACAAACCGCAAGCTGCCATAGCGGTCATTGGCTTGCATTGACAGAGTGAGCTATTGCATGGTAAATATCACAATAAAACACACGTTTTTGCGCTATTGCATATATGTTGGCGTCAATTATGCTTTTGAGCTGTAGTACTGCATTGATTACTTTTGAATAATAATAATAATAATACACTTTTGGCGGTAGAAGTTCGTGTTAGCTTGGTTAGGTGACTTACGTGAGTGATGCTAAATTTATAAGGTTGGTTGTTCTGTATTTGCACTTAGATAAACAAGTTACCATTTAATTTGTACCATTATTATTATTATTGCACTCTTAGCACTTACCTGTTTTGTGACATGTCAGCTTTTCCAAAGTACGTTTTATTAACCCTTTATTACCAAGTTTAGACTAAAGGACATTTAGTTATTTTTGTAGGACATGGATCAGAACCATGGAGACTTTAAGATGGAGCCATGTATCAGATCTATCAAACAACCACTAATTATGCTTGAATATGATCAGTCAATATCTAACTCTACAAGCAACTATTCACACTTGCAATTTATGTTAGAGCTGATGGACTGGAATACGTATGACTGGTACAAAAGTTGTTAAATAAACAAGATTTTTATTAAAGAATTATTGAAACAAGAACAATTGTGTGTTTGTGTGTGTACAAGAAAAAGAAATTAATAGGAATAATAATAATAAATATATATTGTTATTGCCATACATAATATATTATTATATTAATAAATAATAATAAGAACAACAAAAGAATATTAAGAACAAACTAGAACAATAACAGCAGTGTATGTTAACAACTAAAAACCCTTAACAGACAAAGTGGGGCAATGAAACCATAAACACACACAGATGGCTCTGGAGAAGGGGAAAGAATGTCCTCACTGTCCTGCCCTCTCTCGGTTCAAAATGGGGGAGTATGAAAAGGCCATCAGATTTCTCCAAGAGAGCATCCATCTTTTTCATGGCCTAAAGATAGGGGTAAAGAGCAGCTGGAAGCCGGTCCAGACAGGATTGGTTATGGCCACAACAACCATACTGCAGGTCCAGGAAGATCTGTTGAGCCAGGGTCACAAATTTGTCCTCACGGGCCGGTTCACGCAGGACTGCCTGGAAAACACATTTGGATGCATACGTCAGAGAAACCCCGTGCCAACACCTATAGAGTTCCACTATGCCCTACGGGCTGTCACTGTTGGACAGTTCCTGTCCACAGTGCATACGGGCTCTTACCTGATGACAGCTGTGACCAACTAGCAGACTTCCTGGAGACCAGAACCATTACCAGCAGTCCTGAAGGTCTGAGAGTGGAGCAGCTGGTCGACCTGACAACACCACCCACCTTCACAAAAACAGATTCCTGTGTTCTGTACCATCTGGCTGGATACATTGTGAAGGGTGTCTTCAGCTCCATACTCTGTGAGACGTGCAAGCATGCACTTGTGCAAAATGCAGATGATGCACATGAGAATGCTGTTCTGCTGCAGTTGAAAGAATTCAAACAGGGTGCACTTTATCGGCCATCTGATGAGGTCTTCACTGTCGTCCAGCACGTGGAGCAGCTGTTCCGTTCAAGGACAGATGATTCACTCATGGAGTGCACCAATGCTGTGGAACACCTGGAACAGGAGGCCATGCTTCTGGATAGCAGCCTTCCATCATGCCATGATGTTAAAAGAAAAATCATCTGCAGATATGTCAGGCTGAGGTTGAGGATTGCGGCTACGTGCATCAGGGCTGCAAGGAGAGAAGACAAAAGTAAAGGTCACCTTGGCAGCAAGAGTCAGAATAAGAAGGCCAAGAAGGCTCAACCTCCTGCACCAAAGGCCATAATATCTAGGCCACTAACAAATACCTTCCTTATTGCCATGGATGTATTTGGCCTCTCCATTCCATCTCAACCTCCCGCAACCACCAGCATCTCCCTGCAGCCATCAGTGAGACACCAGCAGCCTCCACTGCTAGCACCAGCCACTGCCAGCAGCAGACACCGCCAGCAGAGCTTTGTCCCTGTTGAATAAACAAACAAATTGTTGTTCTATTGTTGTTTTATCTGTGTCTAGTAAGATGACATTGAGAGCTTTGAAAGACGCCTCTAAATAAAATGCATTATTATTATTATTATTATTATTATTATTATTATTATTATTATTGTAGTAGTAGCAGTTATAGCAGCAGCAGAAGTAAAACAGCTAGCATTGAATTAATAGTAGCAGTAATAGCAGTAGCATTTTAGTATTAGTGTGAGAGTGGGGCTACATTAGCAGTAGTGGTAGTATTTTGATAATGTTTTAAAACCTAACAATCAAAACAACTTTACATAATGTCACCTGACAACAAAAGGTTAAAGGACTTTAGTGAAATTATCACGTTAATAACCTCACGTTAGCCTCCGTTACCAAGCTTTCAGTTAGGTCCTAAATCCATTTAGGGACCTAACTGACCTAACTTTACATTTTTAACATCAACATCGACATTTCATGCAAACCAAATATAAGAATAACGATGTCTAAGAGTATACCTCTGATAGCTAATGCTTAAAAATGTAAAAAACCGTTTAAAATGCTGTTATTTCATCAACTTACCAGTAATTGTTCTTGACGAGCCATTGAAGTCAACGGAGCTCCGTCCATTGTTTGGAACTATTGGCGTCTCCACAACCCGGAAGTATCGTCCGCCATTTTTTTCCATGGGAGTCAATGGAAGTGTCGTAACTCTGTTTTCTCTATAGCTCTGACTCATAGCAGGCCCGGAGAAGCTCGTCCCGCTTTACTTCGAGAGGTTTTCTGAATTGATACAACGTGAAGCCAGTAAACACATACATACACGGACCATGGGTGGTGGTTACCCGTCCAACACAGGCTAGGCCCACCGGGTCCGGGTCTGGGTTTGGCTAGCCGCTAGGTGGGGGGGCGACAACTGCTGGGTTTACTGGACGTGTCGCGGTGGCAGCAGGTGAACTTATAAAGCCAAACGAAGCGGGTAGGCGGGTAACGACCGTAAAACCTGTAGTAGCGGCACTCCTGGTCGCCTTGGTGACGGACCGTAAAAGAGCATGTGTTACCATGGTGTTAGCGAAAGTTATGACAAAGAATACGTATCGTTTGCTGATTTAGATAGCAAGTGACATGGTTTAGAATAGATTAATCGATTATACGATCGACCGAAAATGAATCAAATACAAATTTTATCAATGAAGTGTTTAGGTCATTTATCAAGTACAAATACAAAATTTGCTGAATGATGCTTCAGAAATTAAAATGTTTGGTTCATGGGTCATTATACAAATGAATAGTTTAGTTTTTCTTGGCTGGTTGTCAGATGAAGCAAGCAAATGTAAGACTTCAATTTGGACTGGTAACTTGTAATGGCATTTGCTATTATTTATGACATTTTCTAGACTAAATGATGATCGATTAATCGCAAAAAATAATGTTAGAATAAGCGACTATGAAAATAATTGTTGCAGCCCTAATGTCATTAAGGAGCAGGTAGGGGTTTAGGGGTATGTCTATCTTTCTCATGACTACAGTTATGTTGCACAACATACCTTGGCTGGAAGTCAAATACCATAACCATCCTGCCCAGTGCCTCTAGATTGGAGCCAGTTTTGAAGGAAATACTTTAGACTATAAATATAAATAGATTAGAAATTAGAAAACACTATTTTGTGTTTGTTTTTTTCACCGTGGGATCTCTTAAAATGGCCATATCTCTGGTCTGCTGGATTGCCTTCCTGGTTGCGTCGCTGCTTGTTGTCAAGTAATGAACACCAGACATGGTCTTTGCATGACCTCTGACACCACAGGTTTGACAAAGAGTTCAGAACAAGGAGTCTAATGAGTGCAGGGCACTTATAGTAATGGCTGCCAAGGCAGAGAGGAAAGCTTTACATTACATTTTATCAATTTAAAATCAAGAATATATAAAGCAAAGGGCTCTTAATTTGACACTTGTTATTGCAAAAATGGTACAACAGACAATGCGCAAGCCTGGCCTTTTACTAAACCATTTTGTGGAATATGTCGAACATGTACTTACTTACTTACTTAGGCCTTTGTATTCCTTTCGGAACATAGGCCATTGATAAATCGTTTCCACCCCCGTCTGTCTTGTGCCATCCTCTCCAGCTGTTTCCACATCAGTCCCTTCTTTTTCATATCTAGCTCTGTGCTCCTTCTCCAGGTGTTCATGTCGAACATGTAGTCTATAGATAAACTCTGGGTTGTGGAACTTTGAAAAGTTCAGAATGAAATACAGACCAATAAGTCATGTTCACAATGACCTATGCTGTTTTTTAGACACATTTAAGAAGTGAGCAATGCCGTTAATGTCATTTTGATGCTCGTCGTTTTGCCCGTTGACGTCGAGTGTCGGTCACATGAAGCCATCGCACACCTGCTTCTCTCTGAAAGTTGGTGACAGTAGGCTTCTGACCTTCAAACCCGTGTGGTGAGGATGGACCACATGCTGTGGCTCAGATCATTTCATCCCCTTCCCAGACAACAGTAATGACGAAGAGGATCACCAGGTGAGCGAGGTGACCTGCCTCTCACACACCAGCACACCTGGTGTCTGTATAAAGTGCCCAAAGGGATACGTTGTTTTCCCCAAGCCGTACACGTCCAGAGAAATCTCCCCAGGTATATACTCCTCATTGCTGTGTTCTTTTGTTGACGGACTCCACACAGCATGCACTCTAAAGAGACGAAGACAACGCTTCACTGGAGGACTGCAAAATCCTCCCAAGGTCAGCTGTGTTCAGACATGATTTGAAAATTACTTTTGCATTTTCCCTACTGTAATACTGTTTAAAACTGTTTGCTCTGGAGGCATGTGTCTCACTGCGTGGATTATGCTGTTGCTGGTGCTCTGTCCGGGCAGTTTGGAGATGGTTTTGGACAAAAGCAGACATTCCAGGTAGTAGTCTTCTCTGCTTTTTAATTTATTATAATTGTTTAGTTGAATGGCAGTAACATTTCTTAAAGCTATTGTTAAAAATGTTTTCTGTCTCAGAGTTTTAAAACAAAATATATTTTCAATCATTTATTTTGTCAAATAAAATCGTTTTTTTTCCTTATTTTAATCAATGTGACATCTTTGAAGAATCAGCCGTATCTCTTGGTAAGAGGCATATTTAGTAAAGATATTGAAATCTGTATTTTAATAAATATTTCAATTTTATTATGAAAATATGTATTGTATATATATACAAAATATAATTTAATTTACATCTTAAATACACTTTTACAATAATCATGGTCTATAGCTTTACCAAATATTAACAATTTACAGTTATGTATATCGAAGACCAAGCATTTTATGTTTAGTGTTGGTTTGTCTAAAGAGAGTAATTACTTAAATAGTGTAAATTAGTTACCTTGCAACCCTTGTCCCTCTTCAGCACTGTATGGCATACATATGAGATTGAAAAAGGACAGAACATCATCAAAAACTTCAAAAGGCACGCGGATGGAACCTTCACCAGTGACTTCACCCACTACCTGGACAAGATGAAGGCAAAAGACTTTGTAGAGTGGCTGATCAGCAACAAACGCATGGGGTGAGTTAAAAGGCACATTGTAGAGGTAGATAAAATACATGCAAAAAGTGTGCTCAACATTTCCTCTTCTGGAGAACAGCTTTTGTCTTCAATAGTACAGGTTACATAGGGGGGATGGTCATGCCTTGCTTGTTTGATTAGATTTATCTTTTGATCTTTTGATCTTGTATGTTTGACATGCAGATGTAATGAAAACCAGTCCCAGGTAGCGGTGGTATAGAACAGCCCATACCACCACATCAACCAGCAGAGGACACGACAGCGTTCTCGCACGCACACACACACACACACACACACACACACACACACACACACTCCAAATCTGCTCCAAATCTCTCTATGTATAAGCATACGTCCACAATAGTTGTCTTACTTAGACACTGACAAAATAACTATTAATGGTCTGCAACTACATGACCAAGTTCCAGACTGTTTACTTTCCCTCTATATGTTTTCTATGTATTTTCATAATAATAATTCGGTAAATGTTTCACATTGTATTTGCTCTCTTGTTTTATGTTACAAAAATAAAATTACGCAATGGAAACAATTTGTCAATTGTATGTGTCTCATGTCAAATAGAAGACGATGTCATAATATATGTAGGCTAATAGTTTTTAACATTGCACATAACCGTAAACACTATTCACCTGTTTCCACACACGTTTCAATATTCCAAATTCTTTCTGCAAAACCTTACACAAAAGTGGCCAAATAAATCATTCTTTCACTAAATGTTCATTCAGCAAACACATGAGCTACGTTCCAATACCCATACGACCATACTATTTAGTATGCCAGAAAAAAGATTTAGTATGTCACAATACATAGTATGTCAAATGCAGTATGCCAAAAATACCAGGATGTCTTACTACATCCGGTCACATCGACTCAGCCGCCGAGAGAGCACAGATGTCTCCTGTTACAGGTGTGCTAATCAGTGAAATCATCTGTAGTATGTCCCAATTGTATGCATACTGTATACACCAGTACATACTTTGTAAGGGCAGCTGCAGTACGTACTAAAACCTAGACTTAAAGACCACACCTTTCTCAAACACACAAAATTGTTAACACACCAATCAAATTTGCAGGGTCAATAAATAGGGCCTAGAGGCATGCCCATGTGCTTGGGAACAATGGATCCTACTGTAACAGTGCCTAAGTAGCAAGACAACAGAGAGGAAGATTCGGACATTTGGAAATAAAGCTTTTGGAAATTGGGTATTTACATTTTTTGTCAGTGTGACATTTCAAATGTCAGGTTTTTGACCAAAACAGCAGTAGTATTCTAGCCTGGCAAGCCAGACCTACATCAGAAAGATGTAAGGTCTGGCTCAGCTCCATTGGCAGTGTGGGCGGGATAAACGGTTGTCTTTCAAGTTCCCTCTGCACGCAATAGGATAGCGCTACAACCAATCAGAGCAACGAAGAAGGTGACGTAGTCAGAGCGACGGCTCTGACTACGTAATTAATCAAAACTCCGAATACATATTTATTTTCGAGGAAAGACTTCAGTGCCGTTCTTTGTTCTTTTCTCAAATAAAATGTTAACTTCAAGTCTTGAAGAGTCGCGGCCAAAGCCGAGTCGAAAGACAGCCGTTCGCCAGCAGCAGCCATTGTTTACCTAACACGGAACCGTCGCAACTCTGTCGTCATTAGGTAGCCCGGCTTTCGACTCCGCCCCTCACGCTGTGATTGGTCAGACATACAAGACACACTTGGTGTTTCCAGCACCAAAAAGCGGACGGAGCTTTGCTAGACTACACTAGCTGCCAAATAAATTTGCTGCCGCTAGGGGGTGTCTAGAGTTCTAGGCTAGTAGTATTCCCTTATCAACTAATTTAAATTTCTCTCACCATGGTGTTCCTGAAAGGCTCATCTGGATAGTCAGTG
Source organism: Merluccius polli (assembly GCA_030340625.1). Classification (NCBI taxonomy): domain Eukaryota; kingdom Metazoa; phylum Chordata; class Actinopteri; order Gadiformes; family Merlucciidae; genus Merluccius; species Merluccius polli. Next base: position 101,987 of record JAOPHQ010006263.1, read on the forward strand.
CTGTGATTTTACAAATTATTTCTCTGAAAACCAACCATTTTGGTAGCAGTGTTTTGATTTAATCCCTCCAGTAACAGTCATCTAGTCTGTGTTTTTGACAGCTTATGTGTGTTGTCTGAGGGCAAAGTTTGATTTGGACCCAGAAGTTAGACGTTTGTACTGTTGGGTGTGAGTTTTTAAAATTGCGTGTGAAGATTTGAGAAAATGGTGAGTTGTTGCAGGAATTGTGTCTAAGCAATTGAGGAAAAAACTGTCATATCTTTAGACATTATCATTGGCTATAAAACCAGTAGATGGCAGTGTTGTCATGTAAAATGACAAATTCAAGCCACGACGAGTCCAGCAAGCAATGTGCGTGTGTAACACCTGTTTTGCTTCGTTCATTCCGCAACAAAACATCATAGATATGTGTGCATACACTCTATGTTATTAGAGTTATGATCCGCTTGACAATCCAGCGAATATCGATGATAAACGTATGGCGGCGGGGGGGGCGGAGGGCGATGATCAGAGGGGGGGGGGGGGGGGGGGGGGGCTCCTCGTTTCTTTTTGAGAAATGTGAGCCGTGTGGTTGTGAAGCGGTCCCTCCCGTGCGGTGGGGGCCCTTGGCTCCTGGCCAATTCTGTGATGAAGAGCTCGCTGTTTGGGTCCTCCCCGTACAGTCTGCTATCTGGGGTGGGTGTGTGTGTGTGTGTGTGTGTGTGGGGGGGGGGGGGGGGGTAGGGAGGGAACAGGAGCAATGTTTAGGGATCCCTGATCCCAGTCTCTGGGAGCTTTTAAATGGAGGGTCGGACCTCCAGATCCTCGGGAAACCCCCTTTTCACCGCTTGCTGCGGAGACGAGGGCGGTGGAGGGACGATGCACGATGTAGGCTACGATATGGGTTCATGGGAGAAACACATACTATTTTAGATTTTGAATGGAGTCCAAAGCGATGGCCATTTACTCGACAACGTGATGGTCCTGTGGAAGATGTAGGCTACTTCTCCTTGTGATTGTTTTTCATTGGTGAATATTTGAAGTTGGTTAGATGTCCTGTAGGCCTGGTGGACTGATTAAAACATGTTAAAATAAATATCCGAGGGAAAGAGGGGAGGTTTTTGGTTTGAGTGTGGGAGGAGGAGAGGGGGATGGGTGGTTGGGGGGGGGGGGGGGGATGCTGTAGGTGTGGCTGTCTCCGAATTAGGTCGAGCAATGCAAGGCTCCCCTCTGCACATAAAGATGGTTTGGCTTTTGTCCCTAACAACCACCTCTAGTGTCCATGAACAACGAGAGGGACGCTGTGTCTGTTATCAGCACCGAGGACAGAGGCTGGCGGTCCGGCGGATGGATAAAGGCTCGCATTAAGACTGCAATCGATCAACCCGGGAATCTGGTTGTTGTTTTCGGTAAAGCGTGTGTGTGTGTGTGTGTGTGTGTGTGTGTGTGTGTGTGCGCGCGCGCGCGCGTGCGTGTCGCCGGGCAGCCGCCAGTTCCGTGGATGGGCGCGGACTGATAGCGGTACTGGGACAAACTGGGAGTGTGCTGCTGACTCAGCCTAGACTGCTGCATTAATTTATCTGCACTGCAGTGCTCTACCACCACCCCTCCCCTCTCTCTCTCTCTCTCTCTCTCTCTCTCTCTCTCTCTCCCCTCCACCGCCCTACTGGGGCGGTTGGGAAGCGAGTGAATTAAACCATTAAGTGACGATACACATTATGCTCCACGCGGCTGCGGCTTTTAAAGGTGTATGGGATGAAAACAAATGACACGCAGGTAATGGCAAGGAGAGAGAGAGAGAGAGAGAGAGAGAGAGAGAGAGAGAGAGAGAGAGAGAGAATACTCCGCCATGCATGGTGAAAATAAAATGGTAAGGGTGGTGTGTGTGTGTGTGTGGGGGGGTGGGGGGGGGGGGGGGGGGGGGGAAGAAAGGGAGGGGCTGTGACCAATTTACAGGACGTGAGCAGAGCGGCGCCGTACGAGACGCGTCATTTTCTTGTATCTCCTAGTAGTTTCGAGAAAGAAAACGGGTCGACCTCAAATCAATACCTCCTCCTCCTCCTCCCCCGTCACAAAATAAACTGCAACCACATTCCTATTCATAGCCTACATGGGGTAGTGAGGGTGGTGTGTGTGTGTGTGTGTGTGGGGGGGGGGGTGTTGATATCACAACCTTAGGCTATACCTACTTTTCAGTGGACCACAGGAAAAAAATGAAACCCTTCAGTGTACAGATGGACGGCGTCACACAATGGTGCGGCTATTGCCTGCCGCGTGTGTACGTGGAGGAGGGGTGAGGAGGGTGAGGGGTTGGCTGTGTTAACATGGGGGCTTTTAACAAATTCAATTGGACCATTACAGTTGAAAGCCTTCCTTGGAGCAGGACGGTGTTTACCGCAGTGCCACTCAGCCCCCATGTCATATGAGCCATAACCCATTCAGGTCGAAGCATACGCAATACAATATTACACATTTTTTACCCACCACTATTTCATGTGATGTAAATTAATTTAAGTTTGTACACACAGCCGGATAATGTAGCCTATACCATTTCCGGTATACATTATCCGGCTGTGGATTAGAGGGACTAGAGGGATTCAGATCTCATGTTCAGTGTTTGGGGACAATTACATTTTCAATGCATGTTTCAAATTTGAAGATTTTGTTAAGAACTAACCGACACACAGGAGTTGTAACTGGAAGGCTGCTTTATTGGTAATAAAAAGGTTCGTGCTCAAATGAAGACAATCTTTCATAAGTTCTTACTAAGAGTCCAAGTGGTTGTGCAACACACCATCATATTGTACTGTATATCCTCTTTTATCTCGGTGTCAAATGATAACAATAGTTTGAAAGCACTTTTTCTCAAAAATCGTCAGCAAAATGAACAAAAATAAACCAAAAAAAGCCCATAATAAACCATGCTAAAAAAAAGCAAAGAAAACAAATGAATCTTATAATCAAGTAGTAATACAAAAATAAAATTTCAGATGGTAAGAACATAAATATAGAAGGCAAGCTGCTTTTTCACAAGCGAAGTGGGTGACACGCATAGCACAAAGAACAGGACATTTTGTTTTGATTTGGCTGTTTGTTTTTTTTCTTCTTCTGTTCACAACAAACACTGTTGAACATCATGATGAAGTGGAGTGAGTCTCTGTGATCCCTCCGTACATTTTCTGACTCCTTGTGGAATGGTCTTCTCCATCTTTCAACCTGTCAACTGCCACTAACCCCCCCACCTGCCAGTTTGGAAACAGTCTTTATTTTCTTCTTCATAAATGTGGCATTGTCGTCCAAATTTTGCAGAAAAAGCAGAAAAAGGCACATGCCATTGAGTGAATACAACACAAAAAAACAAAAACAAAAAAAACAACAGCGTGAATGAGAAGCAAGAACCTAGTTTACATATGTATCGTGAACTGTACTGTAATGGCACAGATGTGTGTATGTGCCATGTATGTATGTATGTGTATGTATGTGTGTGTGTGTGTGTGTGTGTGTGTGTATGTGTCTATGTATGGCAGTGTACATAATTGGCCCTCGGGCTAAGGGCCGTTTGAATCCAATGTGTCAGCAACACCAACAACTGGCTTCCTGTTGGTAGTGATTAGCTTAGGAAAGGTTTTAAGGGAAGGAAAAGAGAAGGGTATATTCTCGTGTCCTTGACTGGTGTGTGTGTGTGTGTGTGTGTGTGTGTGTGTGTGTGTGTGTGTGTGTGTGTGTGTGTGTGTGTGTGTGTGTGTGTGTGTGTGTGTGTGTGTGTGTGTGTGTGTGTGTATTCAGTGCAGGTGAGAGAGAGAGGGAGGGAGATATGACAGTAAGTGAGAAATGTGCTGGTAACAATATCCTTTTTCAGTTACGATCGGGCTACAATCCATAGCAGGCAGCTCCAGGAACATCGCACATGAGCTATTCTCCAACATAGAAGGGTGCTGGACCAACCAGTGTTAGACATCCACTGAACGTGTTGCACATAAATTAAAATGTGACAAACAGTGTTCTTCTGTTGAACGTATATACATATAGACATATATGTATACATGTATATATCTTTTTGTATTATATAATATCTATATTTCATTCAATTTCCGTCAACAAAGTGAAAAGTGTCTCAAAAAATCCAAAAGGTAACAAATGTGACAAAGGGCATAGCTGGAAGCCATTCTATATTATTGTTGTTATTCATTTTTTGATTATTAGTAGTAGCTTTTTAAAATTCCATATTTACAAAAAAACACAACAAAGCATGCCGATAAAATAAAATAATATAGTACAGTATTTATAGTTTTCTCTCAAAAAGTTCATTCTTTTCAGCGATTGTGCCATTTACATCATAGCCTGCACTGTACATATATTTGTTTAGTTTTTTTCCATTTTTAAATCTTTTTCTGTGTGTATGTATGAATGTATCACTCTAAAACAATACATCCAACGAAGATGAACATGGGTTCGAAGTTAGATGGTGGCGATATTTCGCTCCTCCTGTTTCTTTCATCGGGAATGTATTTGGTTTCAGTGTGCATCAGCCAAACTGATTCAGAGAGCTCCTATTGTAAACAAACCTCGGACAGTATTATTATTATCATTATCATTATTATTATTATTAGAGACAGGGTGTTCTGGTACAGGCAGTGTTAATCACACCAAATGGCAGTCAGTGGTGCGACTTTGGCTGTCTTGGATCTTTATGTCCAGATCAACCATTTGCAATAGGACCATCACTCCTGTGTAGAAAAAAACAACCCAAACCAAAAGTCAAATAAGACAAATGTTGGCTAGGTATACCTTATAAGGAGGCAGTTGAGTATCACCTATGACTGGACGGTGCCTCGGCTTTGTGTTTTTCTGTGTTTTTTCCTTTATATGAAAAAGAGTCGCGAGGCGTACCTTCGACCGTAGTTGCGTCAACATGAGGACTGCTGATGTTGACACCTGGAGTGTTTCTCATCTGACACCGAGTGCGGATTCAGAACAAAAGTGAGCGATGGCAGTTGAGAAAGTCAGCGAGTGCATGGAGTAAAAAAAAAAAAAAAAAAGAAAGAAAAGGAGAAGAAAAGAAAATGGTGCGAGCCTGGGTCCAACACCACACACAGTGTTAAAGAGGTCCCACAGAAGCACAATGATACACTGACACACATGGGACTTTCAGCACTCCCAACTCAGACCAAACCGCTTCGTGACTCGGGCCCCTGAGCCTGTCCTCTGTTGCTCTCTGTTTGCATTGCATTCAGTCTGAAACGCTGAGGCACAGGGCTCTCTATCCTTCTTATTGACCCATGCGTGCTGAAATATTGATCATTCATTTACCTTGCTGTGATATCCCACATATCAATCACATCTTCCTTTGCTCCAACAATGACAAAAACGCCATCCCTTCATTCAACTGTCTACCATACCATACTATCAATACAGAGTGTTTCCTTGTGATCTCTCTCTGCTACGTTTGCAAAACGTCAACATGTGAGAGAAGGAACACCATCAAACCTTTTTATTTCTTCCTAAATCTGCTAAGTGTCTTGTCAACATGTGACTCAAAGCCAAATCCGAATAGCGAACTGACAACAAAAACAGGAAGTTTCAAGAAAGAGTTCAGTAACGTATACTTTCTGTATCTACCTAGAAATTCATTTTTAAATTACCCCTCCACCACCCCACCACCCACTTCCCATGAGTGTCTACAAACATACACGCACACACACCTCTCCCTTCTCTAACATAATCCATTTCCTGTGTAGAAACCATCAGGGTTACCATACTAATCAACACATAGACACAGCACATAGACACTACCCTCACTAATGCCAAACATGGATTGGCATTTCTTTTCACATCACCAGCTTATTGCCATAGTAACAGGTCAAGCAAATGACTGTTGAACGCAGAGAAGTAAGTAAAACCTGGATTTGGTTTGGATCAGCTAAAATGGCCACCCAAAATCTGTACATCCTCAACTGAAGATATTCAGCCCCTAATGTTTTCTAACTGTATTCTATGTCAGAAGTACAGAGCAGCAAAAAAGACAACCAAACAACTTTGTATTTGTGCTTCGGCTGAGCACTCTTACATCCCTCAGTTAGCCGTCCTGACGATGGGGCCCAGACACAGGAAAGCTTTTCTATAGAAGGTTAGATCACACCTCAAACCTCTCTCTCTCTCTCACTTCCCAATAATCTATCTCTATATATTTACGTTTGTATATAAACCTCATATAATCCATTATCACTATCTGCCATTTATACTTCTCCATTCAGTGTCAGTCTCTAACGTATGGTCAAAGCCACAGCAGTGGTCTGAGAATTTTAAGTGTCTTGTGGACTATGATTACTCATGCATGATTCCTGATCAAAACATGCCTTCATGCAAGTCATTTCTATGCATTGAACGAGCACAATAACTAGTATTTATCTGCAACTCGGTCCGGACGAATCCCCTTCAGCCCAAGTCAAAAAGAGACTAATGACCACCCTACCTGGTCAGTGTGAAAGCCCATGTAGAAAATGTCCTTTTCAATGTCAGTATAACAAAGAGGGGATGGAAAACTAGTGACATGGGCTGAATGTAATCTTTTTTTTTTTTTGCTGCTCAAATAATGTTAAGATGCCAGGAGACTCAGCACAAACAAACCAAAAAAAATATTGTTTGTTAACTGCTCTGGCTCTCCCACTACTTTCCCTCAGTGGTTCCTTTCAATATCACTTGCTTCAACAATTTTCATTGATAAGGAAGTCAACTTTGAGGAACCGAGACTGTGAACACAGTTCTTGTGGAATTTTCTGGATCAAATTCCATAATGGCAGATCGTAGCTGCTGGATGGGGGGGGGGGGGGGGGGGGGGGTCCATATGGTGGTGGCAGGGATCGAGCAGAGATTTCTGTCCCTTGGTTGGTCCCCAAAGAAATGTGTGTGTGTGTGTGTGTGTGTTTGGGTGTGCGAGAGTGCGCCATTGGCCGGCCCACTTAAAAGTCATCATCTGTTGCGTTTGTTCCTGGTCACCATGCAGCAGAGTTCCGTGGTGAACTGATTGTGTTTGGTTCGGTTGCCGCTGACATAGGAACCTGTGTTGCGTCAGATGCGCGTCTGCAAGTCTGTAAACATTTTTTGTGTTTTTTTTAAATTGATATTTAATTGCAAATGATAACCTTTTTTTATACATTTTCATGGGGTTTGGGCTCAGAGTTCAATCTCCTCTGTGTGTTATAAGGATTCAGGGCAGTCAGTGAACCCTAACACTTGGATTCCCGCTCATCTTTTTGGTTTTTGTTCTTCTCTTTCCGTCCCCCCTTTTCCTCATTCTCCTCCTGCTTCTCCTTGTCGGGTTTGGTCACACTGTCATAGGAAGGCAGAGAGGCTGTAGAGGGGGTGCTCTCTTTCTTCTCCTGGTTGGTCCCGCCGTTCTCCAGTTTGTTGTTGGTGAAGGGGTGCCTCTTGAAGATGATACCGCGCCTGATGAGGTGCACGCGGAAGGCATTCTGGATGATCCTTGCCGAGACGTCCTCCTGCCTACGCCGCATCGTGGTGGTGATGGGCTCGTACGAAACCTTGGATGGGTTTGCCGCCACGAAGCGCTCCTCCATCTGCTGCCTCAACATGTCCAGCTCCCCGCTGTCCCCAAGCACACGCTTGGTGAAGGCAAACAGGATGTCCAGGCAGTGGATGCGGTCGCCGCTTACCATGGGCAGGTCCATGGCGATGAGCTCGATGGTGTTGGGCTTGGGCACACGCAGCGGGTGCTCCAGCGCATCAGCGAAGTCGGACAGCTTGGCGAAGGTGATGAACTGCGAGGCTGTGGGGTCGAACTTCTCCCAGATCTCGTAGAAGGTCTCAAAGTCGTCCTCGCTGAGCGGGTCGGCGCTTTCCTCCGTGGCCACGCTGAAGTTCTCCAGGATGATGGCGATGTACATGTTGACCACGATGAGGAAGGAGATGATAATGTACATGACAAAGAAGAAGATGCCCACTGAGGGGTTGCCGCAGTCGCCCTTCACTGTGGTGCCGGGGTTCTCAAGGTTGGGGTCACAGTCCGGAGGGTAGTTGAGGATGGGCAGCAGCAGGCCATCCCAGCCAGCTGACGTGGTGATCATGAACAGGCAGATCATGCTGTTGCCAAACGTTTCAAAGTTGTACAAGTCGTCTATGCCGGCCCCGTGTTTCACATAGCCAAAGTTAGACATGCCAAAGATGGAGAAAATGAACATGACCAGGAAGAGCAGGAGGCCGATGTTGAACAGGGCGGGCAGTGACATCATCAGGGCAAAAAGTAAAGTTCGGATACCTTTGGCTCCTTTGATTAAGCGGAGAATGCGACCGATTCGAGCCAACCTGATGACCCTGAATAGGGTCGGAGATACAAAGTACTTCTCAATTATCTCCGCCAGGAACATACCTGAGGGAAGCAGAGAGGGATGGATAAGAAACTGGGTAAAAAGCAATCCAAGCAAATGTCATTTCACACAGTCATTTTGTCTCTGTTTGAGTCTTTAATGTTCACTTTTTAAACTAAAAAGTGTAACGTTTATACAATCATTGTAATTGCCAGATATCCACATTTCCGAAAATTAAAAGCCTTTCCACCACTTCCTCCTTCCCGTCATTACTTACCCACAATAGACAGGATGACCACCACCACGTCGAAGATGTTCCAGCCATTGGTGAAGTAGTAATGGCGTAGGGCAAAGAGCTTTAGCACAAACTCGGTGGTGAAGACCACGATGAAGATAAAGTTGACCCAGTATAGGACATTTTCTGTCTCATCTGATTGGTCGTCCGTCTCCACCATCATGGTGACCATGTTGAGGCAGATGAGGATCATGATGGAGATGTCGAACACCTGCTGCGTCACAAAGTCAAACACCATGCCCTGGATCTTGTTCTGAGAGGGGAGAAACACAAAACACAAGATGCCCATGTTAACAAGATACGATCAACTGACCGAGGACAATGTATGGTCAGCTTGACAAATGTTCTGACCATTAAGCCTTTTTTCATGGTCCATTACTACCTTGTTTTGGAACATCGCTGCCGCTATAAGTGAGGAGTGGTTAAATCAATAACCGAGTTAAGGCATGCTGTACCTGTGGTCGAGGAATAGGTTTTTGTGGCTTTTTCGAACCCAGCTTTTTCATAGCATTGTAGTACTTCTTCTGTTCCTCTGTCATGAAGATATCCTGACCTCCAAAGTAAAGGGTCACACAAACACACTTTGTTTACAATCTGATTTAAGCACTACAAAGGCCGAAATAAAAAAGAATAGGTCAAAAAGTGTCTTATCTTTTTCTTCTGTTGATTGAAGTTGTCAATGATCACACCAATGAAGAGATTGAGGGTGAAGAAGGAGCCAAAGATGATGAAGATGACAAAGTAGATGTACATGTAGATATTGTCTTCATAGATGGGCTGGTCTTCCAGCTGAAAGCAAAACAAAGTGTTGTGATGGATATTATTAATCTATTAACACTTGAATAGAATAATAATGCTTTTAGATGACATCAATCTAATACGGTTTCACGACTCAAGGACAAAATGACGGTACCTTTCTTGAATCCACAGCTGCATACATAATGTCCATCCATCCTTTAAATGTGGCCTTTTAAAATAGAAACATGGTTAAGTAGATGTATGCACACAAGCCCAAAAATACCAAATAATACAATTCATGAAAAATAGACAAACCAAATGGTTTAAAGGAAATAATTAAACTCAAAGCGAAAAATACCGGTATGCATCCTGTATTGAAGCTTGTGAATGGATAGAAGCAAGGAGATGAAGACAAATATTGCAGAAAAAATGAAATATGTATTATACACACAGAAAAACACAGCAACACAATCTTCTAAATCCAACCAATGGGAAAAGTTCAATATTTAGTGAAGCACAGAAAACAAAAAACAAGCAAAATGACAAAATGAAAGAACATGGGGAAACACTGAAAATGGGAAGCAGGATGAACCTGGCAAAAAGAAAGAGAAGACATAAAACAGGAGTAAGAGAGAGAGAGAGAGAGAGAGAGTGAGAGAGAGAGACACACACACAAACACAGACAGACAGACAGACAGACAGACAGACAGACGATTCTCACCACTTGCAGCAGGGCCAGGTAGCCGGCGCCCACATTGTCAAAGTTGATCTTGACATTCTTCCACCTGACTTCTGTGAAGTTGTCATTTATGAGGTTGAAGCACTCGGTCTTGTTGTTGACCTCCCTGTCCGAGAACACCTCCTCCGATGTCTCGTTGAAACAGAAGTAGTACTTGCCGGCGAAGAGGTTGACCCCCATAATACTGAAAATCAGCCAAAAGATGAGGCACACCAGCAACACATTCATAATGGAGGGGATGGCTCCCACCAGCGCGTTGACTACCACCTAGACCGGACCAGGGGGAGAACAAGACAATCACTGTATGAGAGCATGAAGACCAACCATGACACCACCAACCCTACACCTCTACTCTAGAAAAGCAACACTGCATACTGCTAGGGTATCCTACTGAGCACTGCTGTGTTCCTGACCTATTTCACAGGTGAGGTGACACTTAATAGGTCGATTTTGATATGACCGGTAGACTCTGCTCTGTACTAGTGCACTGTGTACGGAGTGGAGTGTGGAGGCTGAGAAGAGAGATCTTCATCAGTCCCATTCTAATTAGAGCAGCACTGATGTGACTCTAAGATGCTCTTTGATCTGATTAAGCATGTGGCTGGATGGGCCTTGGGGATACTCACGCATATGCATGCATGCGCACGTACACACACACACACGCACACACACACACGCACACACACACGTGCACACACACTCTAAGAAATGGTATGCGGAGGAGCAGGGGATCTCACCCTTACGTTCACAAGCGTGTATGTATGTATGTACGCATGCACATACATGGTCGTTCATACCCTCCACCCCCCCGACACACACACCACACAGATGGTATATTTACATCAGCTTTAAAGAGCCTACATTGTTTAACTGTTGTTTGTTTAAGTATATCCATAGCAGTATGCAGTGTCCGTTTGCCCAGCCCCTCTCGACGATAAACTAATTATTACGCTAAAACCAATACAATTAATCCCAAAATAAAAACACACAAAGAAATGACAAAAAAACAGACTACATTATGTTACATCACCCCATCCAGCTTCTATGATGATCCGCCCCCCTAAACTAAAAGCTATCCAGTGCTAGTCCATACAACACTATACGCTCAGCCAGCTCTGAGTGGACCGCTCAGTACCGGAGTAATGCAGGCTGGACCAGCAGCTCACAGGCAGGCAGCTGAGCATGCACGTTTGTTCTGCTGCTGCAGACTACATTGTGGAGCCATTTTCCCTCCTCTTTCTACACAGGCTACAGACAATGGTCTGGTGGTGCTATGGAGTAGGATTCTCTCAGCTCGTACACAGTACAACTCTCATGGAGTAATACTAATACTAATGGAACTACTCTAGTGAGCGTGACAAATAGAAAGGGCATAAGGAGATTGTGACTGCTGTGTATGGCATACTAAGAAGAATTGTAATCGGGGTGGGACCATGATGAAATTCTCCGGAAATAAGACTTTGGATTCTGACTACGGCAAACAACCACAAAACAAAATGAATATGTTTGTCTTTTTTTGTTAATGGTGCAGCAGAATGTACTAAATGGTTGATAACGATGTTTTTCTGTACTGTTCTGTGCTGGATATTAAATCTGTATAGGCTGAGAGAATGACTGCTTGCTGTAAGATCATAGGTTTCTTTACTAAAGATTGCAGTATTTTAAATCAAATTGGGTCATGCTCTATGGAAAGCATTCACAGAAAAGAGGGAAAATGGCTTGAACAAAGTGCATAATGTGCATCGGCAATCAGATATTACATGCGTGTTACATGGCATTGTGCAAACCAAAGAACTGCTTCAATCAATAAATAGATAGGGAAATCAGAGGAGAGAAGTATATAAAGAGCTAATGGTTGAGTTTGACATGCCATCAATGGTACATCTGTGTGGCTTATATAAGTGTTGGATTTGATTAATATCTTCAAGACAATGTGTCTGGATATTAAGGTCTTCATGTTCTTATGTATCTATGTAAGGTTAAAAAGAACAGTGCATTGAAAACTTCTCAAATACTAATTCCCATGAAGCAGCCACAACTGCACAGTCCATTTCCTGAAAGGTACATTAAAAGGAAACATAAAGTGACCAACTGGATCAGCCCTTATCACTGCCATTAAGTTACATGGGCCCGTGTTTAATCATGCTATAAAACTCAAGTCAAAAGATTATTATGTGTCAGCTCTCCATTCATGCATTTCCCTAATTATTTATTTATTGTTTCATACTCTAATTTTCGATTCTCAGTTTATGGCAACTTAAATCGAGGAACATTGGTGTTAATAAAATGGTACGACAGGATTCCAATTTCTCCTTTTTCTTAATCTTGCATTACTGGGCCACCTTCACCTGTGATACCACATACACCCAATGAATTTGAGTTAATTCATAGAGGTATTGGTATTTCCATAATACAGTCCCATATCATTAGATGTACAATGATTCCATCCCCAAAGATGACTTTGTTGTTTTGACCAGTCAAGTACTTCTAATGCTTCATAGCAGCTGTCAATCACATCATTTCAGATTTGTTTACGTAATCAAAAGCTAAAGGTAAATGCTATTCATCGCCGCAAAATGGGGTTTGGTTGTAGACCATTTCTTGGTCATATTGGCAATAAGTATTCAATTGTATTGCAATTTTAGCCACTGAATATTTAACTCTGAATGGAGTTTCAAATGGACAACCATTGACCCATTGAATCTTAAGGAAATTACAGTGCTTGAATTGATGCTCTTCACCTGCTGGTCCGTCATTTTTGGGACGTAATATTTAAAGGGTCCGGACACCGCGGCGCTAGCCAACCTACGAGCCACCGTCCACCCAGATCAGAACTACAGAGCCCCCCGGGCCTATTGTTGCCTCCCAGTTACACTTCCTGTGGGAGTGGAAGGCAACAGGAAGCTGGGGCCTGTTGTGCGCACTGTGGGGTGTCATGACATGAGAGCAGGAAGGCCTTGTGTGAAATGGCAGCCCATTATATTTCCTAAGCTTCTGCTTTTGAGCCAAGAACAAAGTACATTGTTTTTATAGTACTGTCCCTGCCTGCTTGGGCCATGTCCCCAATGCTAAAATAATGAATTGAGTTTGTTCAACTCTTGAATTACATCAAACAACCTGCCCTCCACATAGGGGGGATCGTCAACAGGACCTGAAGTCAGTCGAGATGTCATGGCCCCAAGCACTGGTCCTCTGACAGAAGCTTAACAAATATGTTCCTCCCAAACCAAACCCACAGCAATGTGTATTGTGTGGTTTCTGTCAACAGCCCCTGATGCAGATAGACCCTGGACTCTCTCTCGCCCGGCAGAGTCAAGATGGAGTGAATAGTGGAGGGATTAAGGGGAGCAGAGAGAGAGAGAGAGAGAGAGAGAGAGAGAGAGAGAAAGAGAGAGAGAGGTGTAAAACCTAATTTATAGTCACCATGCGTGAACTGCGCGAGCCGGCACAAACCAAAAATGACGTCATCACGGCCCTCCAGCACGGCTCATATGGCGATTTGTCACGTGTCACGCACCTCTGAAATTTTGAAGCTTGGCGACTATAAATGCCATGGCCGTGCGTGGACTGTCCGCACACTCCACAAACAACGCATCACGGCGACTATAATGCCCGCTTCATATGCCGATTTGTCGTGTGTCGCGCACCTCTGAAACTTTGAACAGCTTGTCTACACCAATAAGGGCCAAACTGCGACTATAAATGCCATGGCCGTGCATCATGGTGACTATAATGCTCGCTTGAGAGGGAAAGAAGAGAGAGGAGGGGAGTGTTGAGTGGGGCAGGGGGGTGTTGCACAGTGTTGGAGATGTGGGGCTGAAGGTGTGTGCGGTGTAGGGGCTGGGGTTGGGTTTAAAAGCTTAAACTAGAGGACAAAGAAAATGTGAGAGGCATGAATGAAAAATTGAGAGAGTGAGAGAGAGCGAGAGAGAGGGAGAGCGCCGAGAAAGAAAGAAAAAGAAAGGAGAGAGAGAGAGAGAGAGACTACAGGTGAGAAGAACCAGACACAATCTCTCCCTGTCACCAGTCACACTGAGGATCAATCATCAATCTGACCGTAGCTGCAGTAGATACATGCTAGATGTTGATTCTGCAGAGTTTTGGTGTGACTGGAGAGCAGTGTTGTGTACTGTGGTTCTCTGCTACCTGCTGGTTGTTCTCTGTACTAGATGCATTGAGGGATGGTATGAGGGGGGAGAGAGATGGGGGAGCGGGCATGTGAAGGGGAAGGAGGGGGGTGGGGCTCTCTTTTAAAAGCAGTGGTACAAAACTGTAAATAACTTGTTTTAATGCTCTATGACATGCGAGTTGGACTTGCTTAGCATAATACAATTTTGCACTGACTAACTTTTGCCAATTACAAAACTAAAAATAAAACGTTGAATAGAATTTAAATTGTGTCTCTTATTATGTGATGAGGCAGCTTTGTATATCTTGGATTGATTATCATTCAATTCGGGTTTTTTTGTAAAACAGTTCAATTGATAAGTGACTGGCAATAAAATGGCATAGCATTATTCAATATCCCAGCTGCATCATGACGTCTTTGTGTTGTTGTTCTTTTTAGAAAAAATAAACAGAGGCATGGGCACAGGATCTGGCATGAAAAGATGACTTCCTGTCTCTAGAATTTTACATTTTTGTTTTCTTTTTTTCTTTTTTAAATCCCCCATCCCAACAATGGTGTGGGTGACTTTGTATTTGGTTTTGTTTGTTTGGTTTTCTATACAAATCAGTTCTAGCATGCTTGAAACTGTAGAATGAGCATGCGAAGATTCAGCTGCTTAGGTTTGGATCTTACCCTCATCCCTTCAAAACGTGACAAGGCTCTGAGGGGTCTCAAGGCCCTTAGTGTCCTGAGTGATTTAATGGGCCCTAGATCGGAGTAGCCCAGCGCATTAGCTACAAGGCTGACTATAGACACCTATACAAAAACAGAGAGAAGCAAAAGAGGTTCCAAGCCGTTAGAGGATAAGAGAATATTATTCACTAGGGAAGAGAGAGACGGTGGCCCCCTTGCATAGGCAGTGACTTGCTGCCTATACACACACACACACACACACACACACACACACACAGACAAACACACACACACCTATGTATATTCATGTATAATATGGCATTTATACATGAATATACAATTAGGAAGAAGGTCAGTGTTTAGTATAGGTTTTAAGTGCGTCAGGGTTTTTCTTGTTTGTATTAGCAGTAGGAGATGGGGACTGTTTGTCTGTTAATTAGGGACAGTTGACGAGACGTGAAAAGTCCTTTGTACCTGCAAAGAAACTTGGTGGTTGATAGAGAGAGAGAAAGAGAGAGAAAGAGCAAGGGAGAGAGAGAGAGAGAAAACACAAACAGAGGATAAATTAGGCAGAGAAGTTTGCTACTCGTTTTTAGTATTGACACGGACAAAGGGGACTGGCAGAGCCGAGGAGGAGGAGGAGGAGGAGTTGTGGAAGTGGGAGGAAGGAGAGATGTCACCCTGGAGAAGTTGATAAAAACCCAACAGACTTGAGAGCCTTACCCTTGCCCCTCAAACTCTGTCTCTCCGTGTGGCCCTCGGCTTGAGGCATTAAATCCCAAACAATTTAACACAGACAAACTAACGGAACCTAAGAGAAAGAATACAGGTAAACATGTACAAATACGTCATTTTACCTTTTGTTTTTGCATTTTCTTGACACATAATCAAGCAGAGGAGCCACAGTCACACAACAAACAGGGAGGGAGGATAGGATAAACCAGCTAGTTATACGAGCACTGGACTCCACTGGAAGGATGGAATAGCAAGTCAAGTACAGGTTACACACAGGTATACAGTACACACACAGTTAACAGTAACAAGAGCACTCAATTTTGAAGGAACCGGTGCATCCCCTGGCACTTATGACAGCAGTGAGTATTAAGAGTGTTACAGCGGCTGAGGTTATTAAACAAAAATGTTAAAATTAGGCATAGCACTGGCCTAAGTTTCATACTGTGGGGCTTTCTAGCTGACAGTACATTATTATTACTTCGTAGTTGACAAAGAGGTTAAAAGTATGAAGGGAGGGGTGTGATCGATAAGCTGCAATCAACGTCCTGCGTGATGGGAGTGAGTCATCCAGTCAAGGTCTGGCTCTGACTCACTGGCGGTAATGGAGCCATGTCAAATAAGCAGGAGACGGCTGGAGACAGCCACAACAGAGCTGGATAAAGAGGCTGGATTGCTGCCTGCTACCCATTTAAAGTCCGCCGTAAGAATTTAGGGTTAAAGTGTAGGTGAAGACACTGTTTCAGCTCTAATTACAACAAAAATTGTTAAACATTTGTTTTGGGTTGCCTGTAAGAATAACAAGGTGTGCCAAACAAGCTTTCAGATGGCTGAAACTATAGCTATACTATAGCATTGTATATTACACAATCTGGTTCAACAGATTTCTTAGCAGTAATCAAATAATCCCAAAGTGTCCGTTACAAACAAGTTAAAAGTATTATCAAAGCTTCATCGGGTTTTCAGGTTTGAATCAGGAAAAAGCTTGCAGAGGCAAACGTAAGCAGATTTAGTGTACTAATATTTAGGAGTGGTTAAGTTAACAAGCTAACAACTGTGTAAAGACTAGACCAGCCCTGAAATCAAACCCCAGGAGCAGCATGAACATTAGTAAAACACTGACTTTTCTTCTGATTGGCTGAAATGGTGCACAGGCCAATGACATCGGCGAATGACATCACTAGCCAATGACATCACCGGCCAATGACACCACTGGCCAATGACATCACTGGCCAATGACATCACCTGGCACTAATTGCATTTTGTATTGTTTCGTGCTATCGCATAGGCTTGGTTCTACGCATATTTCTTGTTCCATATTTTCACTACACCCTGTGGGCCTGGCTGTACAGTGGAAGGGGGACCACCGGGTCCTTAGTATAAGTTATATTTCAAACAGTAAAGTAAAACACATGTAAAAGCACCTGTAACCAGCCACCGACACTAACTGGTCAAACTCACCGCAATGAATACACAACATCCAAAGCTTACCATCGTCACAGAGGGAGGAACAGGCAAAATCTTTATTTTGACCGGCATCACAATGTCAGCAACGACAACAAAAGCCTTATTTTCAATGGTCCAATTGTGGAGTCCAAAATAATGAACATAGTGTTGGACTGACATTGGAAGAAGTATCTTAATGGATTTGAGGGTTGACTTATTCTTATTGTAAAGCTATCCATCAACTCCTGTGCTTGGCCTAATGTTGGATAGATATTTTTCTGTCTGTATTACTCTTGGAGGTTAGAAAGCGAAGTGGTTGACCAGCATGACATGGAGACAGTAGAATAAGGATTTTGCCTTCAGCTACAGTCAAGTATTTGGGGGTGGGGTGGGGGGTGGAGGTAATTGTCACCTTTAGCCTGACCCTTTGGAGAGTGCCCACCAATTGGGGGAGCCTGGCCCCCAGGCCCCCTCTGGGCCAACTGTGCGGTAGGGGCCTCAGTGGCTCAACGTCCAGCTCACAGAGCTCTGCAAGGCCAATGACATCTGGGGCTGTGATCCCATGATGGCGACGCCACAAAAACCCAAACAGAAACAGAACTAAATCAAAAAAACAAAAAACAACACAAACAAAAACAATGACAATAATCTGAGTGAAAAAAAGAAAGATGAATGACGGACGGTAGTTCTTACAGCATACCTAGTTATCTATGATAGCTTAGTAACGTTTACTTTTTTTTCCATTATGAGATAATTAAGATGCATATATTTTCAACTACAAAAGTGTGTCATAAAACTAAATTACGCTAGTCAAAATCAAGAGATAATATAATTCTTAAAAATAATGCAATACACAATTAATTTGTCATTTGTATATTTATGATGTATATGCCAATATGTGTAGTCAGCCATATAGATCATAAAACAACATTTTGTTATGAAGATCACACAAAACGGAAAATCAAATTCATAACATAAATATACAAATAAACAAGTATGTAAGTAAGTATGAGTGGGAAAACAATCATACAAAGAGGGAAAAGACACTGACACTAAAAGAGATAATAAAAGAGCCGGTTGAATGATGGTGCCCTCCCCCCCTTCGGAATCCACGAAAATGGTTTCACCCCACGACAGCACAAGGACAGAAGGGGCACAGTCAGGCCACGACACAACCTGGATTCAACCAACACATCTTTCAGAGGGGGGGATTTTTTTAGGGGGAGCACTAGTGAAGACCAAACTTACCGAAGGCCTCCTGTCACCCACCATCATTACATCTCAGCACAATATCACCACATTCCTCAGTTTACACTTTCAACAAGGAATGATAAAGGGGATCAGGGGAAGGAGGAGGAGGGTCGTTCAATGTTTGGGAAGCGTACAGTAATGCAAAACGCTTTCCCACGAGATTCGACAACGTCAGCCAACAGCTCTGAGTGACCTGGTCACTGGTAGGAGCTTTGGGCTTGTTGTGTAGGTGGGGGGGGGGGGGGGGGGGGGGGGTAGTAAAGGGCCTGGGCATAGTCCATTACAGTCAGCCATTTTGGAAAATAAGAGTGTGGATCAGTACAATGTGGGATACTCTGACCCTTATCTGTTAGCATCCACCTTGTGAAGCCCAAATTGTGAACAGCTGTGGATATATTCAGCTTGTAAAATATTTTTAAGCTACAGGCCGAACATGGAGGAATGAGTACAGGTCTAAATGATCATTCACAGCTTCTAATTACAGTAAGGTTCAAAACAACCGTAGACCTGTACATAGTGGACACAAGGGTAAGAGGTTGGTGCAGTGAATCTCGTAACGTATCAACGCAACATTCTCAGGCCACGGGGCGGGGGGGTCCATTCACAGGTATTTGCCCGAGGAGTCGGATACTGCAGAAAGGTAATTAGTTCAAGGACAAGGTATCAACTCAGGGAAATTCTTCCTCCATCCACTAGTCACCTTCGATCTTAGACGGTGACCCATATCCATCAACATTACATGATCCCAACGACCTTGACAAAGAGAAATATTTGACTTTCATAATTTCTCTTATACCAGTATCATATACTGTAGAGTTAAATTGTTTTAATATTAATAATATATATATTATTAAACCAGGCCTGAGAACAGAAGGAAGAATGTCCCTTGGTGTGATTTTCCGTACACAAGGATCAGAGAAAGTACATGGAGAGAGAGGACACAAGGCATGGTGTGTGACAGTTAAAAACACACACAGGGCAGTAGACATCTTCACACAGCAACACTTTCCCACATAGTCTAATAGTGCTGAGTATGGCTTGAATATGTTTTATAAATCAATAAGCTTGGTTATTGATCAGCAGATATTCATTTGCTGCATGGGAAAAACAGCCTGGGTTCAAATTTGAATCGCCTGTTTTACTCTCAGTGGTAATACAATAGTTGGGGAGGGAGGGGGGGGGGGCTGACTAAGCCATTCCTTGCTTGTGGTTTCACATGGAAGATGAAGCATCCCCAGGTTCACAAGCAGGGAATCACTGTTCATATTCAAGCATCTCAGACTTGACAAGAAGCAAGTATAACGTTTCACTATACTACACTATACTATCAATGAACTGTGAAAGGTGATCCCAGACGTGGTGGAGAGGCACTCGACAGGCTCCTAAAGCCTTGTAAAGACACTGTCGTTTTGTATGCTTTTCAATACAGGAGCTTTAAATATCTGTGACCACCATGTCTTCTGACCCCATTGCAGTCCATTTGTTTTGCTGTTCTGATGTTCTGAAACTGTTCTAATCTTTCTCTCTCTAACCACACCCAACAGGCAACTACAAAGGCAATGGTATTTAAATAGAGAGACATAAGGTCCACGATTTTTGAGATGTAATATTGATAGATAAAAAGACAGATACAAATACAGACAGACAGACAGATAGACAGATAGATAGATAGATAGATAGATAGATAGATAGATAGATAGATAGATAGATAGATAGATAGATAGATAGATAGATAGATAGATAGATATACAGACAGACAATGGGTAATAAATAGACAGATGTACAGACAGATGGTCAGTGTGTTGCTGTTGGATCAGGGTGTGGTTAGGGCATTTCTAAGAGTCCCTACTACTGCCTCGACTCTGGACTATCACACACAACACAGAGGGAGAAAGGAGCTGCACTTACATCCACAATGAAGAAGTCCAGCCAACACCAGGCGTTTGTGAAATACTTGACAAACCCATAGGCCACCCACTTCAGCAACATCTCCAGGATGAAGATGTAGGTGAACACCCTGTCCGCATATTCCAGAATGATCCGAATGGTCTTCCTCTGTTCGATGTACACATCCTCGAAGGCCTAGGGAGGAGAGAAGACACGTGCACGTCAGTTACGTGTGCACGTACACACCGGTTTCTCATTTACATTTTAACTTCATGAAAATGTATACAGCAATACAGCTCAATCAGGGCTGATTACCAGCAGATTACACACAAATACACACACACACAGGCACGCACGCACACACACACACACACACACACACACACACACACACACACACACACACACAGCTTGATAAATATATGTTCAAAAGCTAATAAATATGTTCAAAGCTAAGCCACACTCTTATTTTAGTAGCGTTTCACATTCCAATATGGCTCTCTGGCCACCAGGAATAGAAAGATCTCCCCCGGTTTGATAAATGGTTGAGTCCATTAATCACACAGTACTGATCCCCCCCCCCCCCCCCCCCAACCAGACAGCACAGAGACTCAGAGGCCCAATTTATTGCAGCACAGAACAGCCCATTTCATTTCACAGCCACAAAGGGACATTTATTGAGAGCGTCATGTTTTCATCACACATCGAATACTGTAGAGTACAGTTATATAGCGTACGGTTTGAGTATACAATCTAGTTTACTCTCCTTCTGTCTTCATGATAGTCAGAAAAAACATAAAGCTAAACTGGATTTCACATTTTATGATTATTTATTATAATAATATAATAACACTGAGAAATTCACATTTTCTTTGTAAAGAATAAATATATATATAAAAACAAAAAATTCAAATACAACTAATGTGTTTATATGTGTTTTGGTTGAGTCTCTCTTACCAGGGCTCCACTACTGAGCAGGATCATGAAGATGATGAGGGTCTCAAACCAGTTGTGCTCCACGATCAGGTAGCAGGTCTTCCTCAGGTACCACCAGTTCTTGCCCCACCCGTGGGTGATGGGCACATCACAGCACTTGTACTTCGCCACGCAAGCTGAGGAGACACACGTTAAAATACACATACGCTGCATGTGGAAGAATGCCCTTACTTACATATTGTCTCGATGCGATATGATTTGTAGGTAACATTTACCATCATTCACGTATTGCACTGTAAATGTGTTATGCAGAATGTGTGTCTGTCTGTCTATCAGTGCGTGTGTGTGTGTGTGTGTGTGTGTGTGTGTGTGCGCACAGACGCACACACACACAGACAGATACACATTACTCTTTGGTAATGTAATTGCCTTCCTTATGGCAGCTCTATGGTGTGTGGGGTTGATGTAATGGAGGCTATAGGAGTCATGCTTCCTACCATCCGTCCAACAGGCATCTGGGTCCAAGTACTCCTCCACCGTCTCCACCACCACCACCTCCTCCACATCTGGCTTGATGTCAATAGTGCTGCCCTCGGACGAACTGGTGTCGTCCAGCTGATGGCGTTCACACAGATGTGCACACACACACATAAACACACACACACAAACACACACACACACACACACACCAACACGTTATAAAAGCCTGTTTCAAACTCAGCATATCATAATCGGCTTCTTGTGATAAAGTGAGGGAATCACTTTATCACAAACCTCTCAAATGTACACAGTAATCTAATGTAATATAATTATGAAGCTCATATGCCATCATATAATATGATATAATCATCATCCAAAAAGCATCCTCACTCACTATGAATTACTTGTTATTTTAAGACGTTTTAAACATTGTGGACTTGGCGGAAGCACTGGGAGCACTGGTAAATACATAGATGTGAACATTAAGAACAACATATCAAATAGCAGACCATCCCCGAGTCTCTGAGTGTCTGACATGGGGTTTTGCAAAAAGACAGGTCAGCTTTACCACTTTAGCCGCCCTCTTAGCCAGCTCTTTCCACTCTAGATGAGTCTACTGTGCATGTGGAAGAATGCCCTTGCTTACGTATTGTCTCGATGGGATACAATTTGTAGGTAACATATACAATTGATCTCATTCACGTATTGCACTGTAAATGCGTTATGCAGAGCAATGTGTGTGTGTGTGTCTGTCTGTCTATCAGTATGTGTGTGTGTGTGTAAGTGTATAAGTGTATAAGTGTGTTAGTGTATAAGTGTGTAAGTGTGCAAGTGTGCAATTGTCTTGGCTGTGCAGAGTAACACAACCTGCGCTTTTAATATTCTGCAAGAGGGACCATATGGCGGCTAGCACTAGTAGCTAGCAGTAGTGTAGCATTACAACAACAACAACAACAACAACAACAACAACAACAACACATGCACCTGTCTGTGGCTCAAACTATTTAATTCCCCACAGCCCCCCCTGTCACAACTGACCTCTTTGCTGTTCTCGTTGTCTGACTCGCTGCTGAAGTCCTCTGTGTTAAGGTTCTCGAAGTCTGACTCCCCAACGGCGATGGGCACGCACACAGTGAGGTTGGGGTTGTGGATGAAGGACATGTGGTCCTCGTCAATCATGTACTTGCCCACGCTGCTACCGATGCCACTGGTGGTGCCGTTGCCGTTCTTGGCATAGTCAAGCTCGCGGTTGATGTCCACGCCCGTGTGGTTGGCGATGCAGTTGAGCTTCTTGTCATACATGTCGTCCAGGGGCTTCTGCTCATCCTCCTCCGGCGGCTTCTTCAGCAGGCTGGCTACCAGCAGGCGCACTTTGGCCTTGAACCAGGCGATGCCCTTCTTGATGCGGATCACCGAGATCTGCAGGTTGTTGAGCTCGCCGTCGTCGTCCGTCGCCGCCAAGTTGTCCGCGCTGAACGAGCTCAGCAGCAAGGCAAGGAAGAGGTTCAGCACCTGGTGGAGAAGGAATATGGGAGGAAATAGGGTAGTATTATTATATATATTATAATTATTATTGTAACGGATAAGCAACCATTTTGGGGGGTCGCTTTGTGGCCAGAAAAATGACACTGATACGCTTGGGCTAAGGACTGACGGTGAAATTACATTCAGACCATAAGGTCAGTCAAAATCTAGAAGATAAGGAAGAAGGTTATGAGCATTCCTACAACCAACTAGATACTAGAAACTTGGTTCTAACAATGCCTAATGCTAGTTAACATATAGGATAGAGTCTAACAATAAATAAGCTAAGGAAGTAAGGTAGGCAGAATATACTCCAACGTCTCTGTGTGAGCGTCGGGTCTGGTATTGTCTTAATAAAACAATTGTAATCTTGCTTGTGCTCTCATCTAAACGTACTTGGAGGTCCATCCATAAATGACATGGAGGTGAATTTCCACCCTGGGGACACACTCACCACCAGGTTACCGATGACCATGACCATCATGAAGACGATGAGACACATCCCCTGGCCCGCCACCTCCATGCAATCCCACATGGTCTCGATCCACTCGCCGCACAGCACGCGGAAAACGATGAGGAAGGAGTGGAAGAAGTCGTTCATGTGCCAGCGCGGCAGCTTGCAGTCCTTGGCGATCTTGCACACGCAATCCTTGTAGCTCTTGCCAAACAGCTGCATGCCCACCACGGCAAAGATGAAGACGATGATGGCCAGCACCAGGGTCAGGTTCCCCAGGGCGCCCACAGAGTTGCCGATGATCTTGATGAGCATATTGAGAGTGGGCCACGATTTGGCCAACTTGAACACTCTCAGCTATGGGCGGAAGCAATGAGAAGCGTGGGGTATAAGAGAGGATAATAATAGGTCATTTAGCAATCAAACACATTTTTACTCTGATCCCAGCAATTATTCTTGTAGATCTTTGTAAATCCTGATAACATACAGGAGTCTCAGGTTAGCAGTTTTCTTAAAACGTAATAATAACAACATTTGGATAAAAAGGTTTCTATTATGTATTATTGATTAATATACAGTTCAAATGTGCTTTTTAAAGTTTTCATTTCATATAATATTTATATACTCAGTTCATGTTCTGCATCTTTGTTTGTTCTACTATGCATTTTTTTGAAAGGTGCACATTATAATAATATTATATCATTCTTATAATATTAATATCTGTATTTATATTCATATTATCATAACAGTAGTTACAGTAGTAGTAGTAGTAGTAGAATTAGCATTAGCAAATCTGCTAATGAATGTACCCACCAATCGGAACGAGCGCAGCACAGACAGGCCCTCTACGTCAGCCAGAGCCAGCTCCACTAAACTCAGCGTCACGATGAAGCCGTCAAAACAGTTCCAGCCCTCCTGGAAATAGTAGTAGGGGTCCATGGCCACCAGCTTGGCAAACATTTCAACGGCAAAGATCCCAGTGAACACCTGGTAGAGGGCCAAACCAAACAAACAAACGATCAACAACGACGCTTACAACAAACCATTTTGTCTCCATTTCTTTATGTTCACTCATTTAAAATAAGATGTACTTAGTTAATTTTCAGATGGGAAATTGTTGGTAATTTGAAATTATATGTATGGTAAACATATTTTTTTGTGCTCCCATACCATAATGCCATGATGTATGCATCTATTATTAAACCATTATTGTAATTCATACAGTATTTCTGTGATACATTATTCGTGTCTGTGTGCGCATGTATGCAAGGGTGCACGCACACACACATACACACAGACACAGCTGTCTCAGTAAGGGAAGCCTGGTGCTTGTCACAGCTCTAATGAAACGCCGAAGGTCATTCATGATCACAAGAGCTCACACCATGGTAGCATGGGACTTGCTTGTGACGTGCATGTTTATGAGGGTGTGTGTGTGCGTGGGTGGGTGTGCGTGTGGGTGTGTGTGTGGTGTGGAGGGTACCAGGACTCAGACGATGACTTATATTGCATCAAGGTGACCTAGAAATTTCCACCTGTAATATCCATTGGGTGTGTATGGACTACTCATTCTGGAGCAGCACAGAACACACAAACATATACACAGACAGAAACACAGATGTAAACATATATATATATATAAACATATACACAGACAGAAACACAGATGTAAACATATATATATATATAAACATATACACAGACAGAAACACAGATGTAAACATATATATATATAAACATATACACAGACAGAAACACAGATGGCAGGTGAAGGGTAGTGGTTTTGTGTGTAAACCTTCTATTTGCATATATCAATCATTTCTCATTTTTTCTTTATTTTCAGGGTTTAATTTCCACTGATTTGCTAGTCTTTGCTAAAAGCATTAGCAGTGCATGAGAAGATTTTGCAGTTTTGTCATTGCAGATAGCCCTGATTTACTAATGGTGGCCACGGCCAGGTAGAGACATCCGAGTCACGGTTAAGAACTCCTTTTAGAGGGGCCACGTCGACCAGGACCTATGAAATATTAATGCTGGTCAGTCAGCCACTCAGCAAAGAGGCAGCAGAAAGGCAGTGGCGATAAAAAGCAGCCCTACTAAGAAGGGACAGAAAACAGCAGAGTTACTGTGGGTGTGCGCGCCGTCTGGCGACGACATACTTTTATTCAACTCGATATCGACAATAAAAGACCTGCCAATTACGCGACCAAAAATAACACCTTCCCTCACAGCTGGAGACAAGCGGGGGAGGAGGTGCGATGAGATGAGTCGACGATGTCGACCTACTGTGAGAGAAGACACACACTCTATTTTTATTTACACACTTTCCCCAAGTGGCGACGCCGGTGCAGGGAGGAAGAGGAAGAAGAGGAAGAGGAGATGAAACACAAAAACACTACATTGGATCTTGTTGTTTTTTTTATCCCACCACTCACTCACCAAATTGCCAACAGTCAGCACCCCCTCAAACTCGGGGGTCATGGGGTAGTGCTCCATGGCCATGAAGAGCGTGTTGAGCACGATGCAGATGGTGATGGCCAAGTCTACGAAGGGGTCCATGACGATCAGGTTGACGATCTCCTTGATCTTCAGCCACGTTGGGGAGCACTCCCAGATCAGGAAGGTGTTAGAAAACTTATACCAGCAGGGTGGACACTTGCGCTGGGACTCCTCCAGTTCTGGAGAGAACAGCGCACCGATCACACGTGAACAACAGAGACCCCGCGGCGGCAAAACGCCAGGAAAAAAAGCATAACCGGCATGCACAAGGTAATTCGAAAAATGAAAAAAGAAAAGGAAGACTGTATGCATTGTATGTATCTGGTACTGTTGGATATGCAAAGCAGATAAGCAGGAAATACATGTCAGATCTAAAAATCAACCAAATGAGAAAGGAGTGGCAGTGTCAAAGATGAGAAGGTTAAATAGGCTAGGTTAAGGTGGCAGTACCCTCCACTAGTGTGTTGGTCATGACGCTCATAACACTGTTTGCCCGCTCTTTCCGCCCAAAGGAGGTATTAAGCTGGTCCACAGACACCATCAGGGAGCCCGACAGCTTCTTCTTCACCTCAACCTCAGTAGTGGGCTGTCAGGGGGAGAGGAAGAATCAAGCACCCATGGAGAGGACATGATCACCATCTCACAGCACCACCGGTGGCCGGCAGAGGGAAGTGCACGTCAGCATTGGCAGAATATAGAAGAGGATCAGTTGGTTGTCGATTGTTGTTGTTGTTTTTGTTGGGAGGGAGGAGTGGGGCAGGGCGTCTTTTATCCTTCTCTATGTCAGTGCTGGTTTTAAGTAAAATAACTAAGAACTATTTGTGTGGTTTAGAGTCATGCAGGACTCAGCCAAAGTGGCAGCAGTGGTCTAGAAAATTTCAGAAATTTGTGTTACTGATTTTGAGATTTTTGAGATGCTGTGCAGGGAGGACTGCTTGAGCATGAGTGCATTTTCAATCCTGTCATGCAGTAATGGAATATTTGCTAACATTGCAATATAAGGTAAGAACTGCTTTATTTAAAAATGTCTCCCCAAAATCTAGCTATGTTACTGTCTTTACTCGAACGCCAAAGCGATTGCCCTAACTTTGGAACCATACAACTTATATTGCAACCATCCAGAGAGCATTGTCGAGAGATCATACGGGGCAAGTATTTTACATCAGTCAAGTTATCATGCATGTGCATGCACCAAGTCAAAGAGAGGGAGAGAATAAAAACTACATGACATCATAGCCATTATCCTACTTATTGTATCACTACATCATGCCTACTTCTACCATGCTTGCTAGCTGATACATGAGAGCTAATCCACTCAGATTGACTGAGGAGAGTTTGGGAAACAGACGGGGAAAGACAGACAAGGACAGCAGCCCTCCTTTTACTTATTTGCCGACTCATCCCCCATATTGGGGGTTTCATGAGATGGCGTGAAAACTAACTGAAGCTAGGTGTAACATAAGTCTAGCTGAAGCTCAACGAGTACTGAATTACAGAGTGTTGTATTTATTTCTATAGAGGAAGGGAAAGACAGGAGCTCCTCTACAGTTTTAGTTCCCTCTCTTTTTTCCACCTCTGTATTTCTGCCCACACAGGCGACTAGGCGAGCGAAGGCTACTGGCTACCGGCAGGAGCAACACAGCCTATTAAAAAGCACAGCAACCAACAAATTAATGTAATGTAATGTTTTTCAAGCTGTGGCTTGTTTGGAAGAATACTAGGTTTTCTGTTTGCCATTTCATTTTGGGACCAGATTGAACATTTAACCTACTCGGTATCTGTTAGCTATGCTTTTGATGTTGGGGGAGCAAAGTTAAGTATTGTTATTGAATAGCATAGGTAATATCATGTATGAGTGTGTTAGTGCAAGGTTAACACATCATAATTTAACAGTAACCTTAGACATTCTCAGTACATTACAGTCAAAAAATCAATAGCAACAACCACCAAACAAATAGTGGAGACGCCTCTTACAGTGGTGGCCTAATCATATACATACAACACCAAGTGTCTTAGTTTATATCTCCATCCTTTGCCTATAGTGTCGGAGGGCAGCATACACTACAGGGGCATGGGGGGGGGGGGGGGGGGGGGGGGGCACGAGCGCGTAGCCAAGAGATACATACGGACTTGCAAAGATGGCAGAATAGAAAAAAATAGAGCTAAAAGGAGAGAGAGAGAGAGAGAGAGAGAGAGAGAGAGAAAGAGAGAGAGAGAGAGAGACAAAAAAGGAGAACGGGGCCATGCCTAGACGGGTCTACTCAGTGACTTCCTTACACTGTCGTCAGTGGCTGCCTTATCTATTTTCACCTCAGGCAGTAGGCGTCCACCGGGCCCCGGCCCAATCAGCGACACCACGCCGTTGCAGTCCACCGTGCTGTTCCTCTTGCCGTGGTAGCCTGTGTAGCTGTTGCGGCGGTACGGGCTGAACAGGGACCCGCGGCGCTCCTCGCACTCCTCCACCGTGCTGTGCTCATCGTCGGCGAACTCGTTCTCCGAGCCCACGTCCTTGCCACGGCCCTTGAAACTGAAGATGCTGCTCTTGCTGTTGTGACGCGACAGGAAGGGCGAGCCCGGGATGCTGAGCAGGGACTGGTGTGGGGGGGGGGGGGGGGGAGGGTGTGGGGGAGAGGGGAGTGTAGAGGGGGGGGGGGGGGTGGAGGGAGGAAAGGAGAGGAGAGGAGGATGAGGAGAGGAAAAGTGAGGGGAGAGAAGAAGTAAGGGTGAGAGGAGAAGGGGAGAAAAGGTGAGGAGAGAAGAAGGGGAGGGCAGGTGAGACGGAGAGAAGAGAGGAGAGGGGTGAGGGGTGAGAGAAAAGAAAAAAACAAAAGAAAAGGAGAGAAGAGGGGAGACCAAAGGACAGAGAACAACAGTGGTGATGGTGATTGATGTTGGCCTGGGGCTTTCTGAGTTGCATTGATTGCATCGTCATTTCTATGCTGTTTGTTATCAATTCTATAGGTGAGGGTGAAAGTCAACATCTGTGCGATGTGTGTGTGTGTGTGTGTGTGTGTGTGTGTGTGTGTGTGTGTGTGTGTGTGTGTGTGTGTGTGTGCATGAAATGCAAGAAATTCAAGGTAACATTGGCCTCTTCTCCTGTGGGATCATGTTCTGCTGGAGTGATCATGAGACGTAATAAATAGCGGGAATACATAATTAGGTCAGTAATATCCTACACCAGCAAGGTCACACACAGAGGAAGAGGACAGTCTGACATCTGACGTAATACAGGAGGAACTGTCTGCTGTGATGACATACACATGATACACATGTTCCTGATACTGCTGTGGCTACCCACAGATTGAATTTAGCAGAATAGACACCACATATGTAAGGCCATTGGCCTGTGACTGTGTGGCTGGTAAACACACAATACAGTAACCATAGGTCTGTATTACAACCCATATACAGTATGTTATGACAGCAGTAGCCACTTGCATAGTTAGAAATCAAAGTGATTGTAAAACAAAACAAAAAACAGCGATTTTCTTGATGGTTTGGATGATGATGTTTGACCACTGGAATCTTTCATTATGTAACATCAATAGACAAAGTCATCTTTCCATTGTGAAAACACTGTGCTGTACTGCACAGCCCACCACTATAGGAGTCAGTGCAGTCAAGGCTCTAAACAAAGCTGTAGCACTGTTCCCCTGAAACATTCATGTAATCACTGTGAATAATTCACAGGCCGGATGTGTGCTCCTGCATCTGTCAGGCCGCCTATAAGCACTGTAGTATCTGAGCTCATGCAACACTAGTCCATTGTGTAGTGCTCTCAAATGCTAAACACCCCCTCTGAACTCAAGGAATATTGAAAACAGTAGTACTATTTAAGGTCCTGTACATATGATGGTACTTCTTAATCAAAGTGTACAGCATTGTAATTACACATATTGTCTCGGCCATGTTATTATGATTTTACATAATGCAGCATTTTTCTCGCATAAATTGGCATATTACATAATGGCCGACTCCTAAGATTTAACCAAAAATGCAAATCAATACTTGAGGAGAGTTTCATCATGCGGTGATATTTGCATCATTATTTCTCACCTGGTTCATAATGGAAGACTTTCGACCCAGGCGGTTGTCGGGGAAGCGGAAGCGGCTCCTCTTGCTGCCGTCGTCGGACTCGGACTTGACGAACTTCTCGCTGTCGCCTTTCTCCTTCTCCTGCTCCTTCTGCCGCCACTTCTTCTTGCGGTTGCGGCGCTCCTTGGCGCTCTTGGAGCTCAGCTTGGACATCTCGGAGGAGCTGCAGGACATGTGCCCTCCGCCGTCGTCCTCCACCGCGTCCTCCGACACCGTGCCTGCCGAGGTGGCCATGGCAGCAGTCTGCAGACACCAGACCATCGGGGATGAAGGATGTTCGTTTTCAAAGATTTAAACAAAACAAGATGAAAAGGTACAGTATGTTCTGTAAGATTTTGTAAAACAATATTGACAGATTGTGATTTACTCTGTATTTACACCTAGCAACACTTATTTTTGTTATTTAAATGAGTGGAACCAATGCTGTAATTTAGTGGAGGTGTAGAAGGAGGTGCAAGGAGCAGGTGCGGGCAGGGTGGGTGTGCGGGTGGGGTTGCTTTACCTGGGTGTCCTCCTGCTGCTTCTTGAGCTGCTCCAGCATGGCCTTGAACTCCTCCTCCTTCCGCAGCGCTTCCTCCATGGTGGCCTGGTTCTGCTCCTCGTAGGCCATGGCCACCACAGCCAGGATCAGGTTCACCAGGTAGAAGGAGCCCACGAAGATCACCAGCACAAAGAAGATCATGTAGGTCTTTCCTGCGGCCCTCAACGTCTGATAGGAAAGAAGGGAGAGTATCCACTGAATATGACATCTGATATCTTACATGACCCAGTCATTTATTGATGTGTTGACCCCCAGGCATGCCCCCCCCCCATGATATATGACTCATGAAATTAAATGTAAAGCATAGTTGCATAGTGTCATGAGCCAACTGGTCTTAGATAGAGACACTGGCGTAACTATCGACGGTGCAACCGGTGCACCGGGGCCCAGACGTCGGGGGGGGCCCATGAAGACGCCGGGGGGGCCTCCCCCGTCGACAAACACGCAGCACCCCCCCCCCCCCCCCCGTGTCACCAATCGTGCAGCACCCCCCCCCCACCCGTCAATAATCGGGTAGCACCCCCCCCCCCGTCGACAATCGTGGGGGCCCTAAAATATTATTTGCACCGGGGCCCATCACCACGTTGTTACGCCAGTGGATAGAGACCACCTTGAGTAGTACCATGTCAGAACTACTAATAGCCTCGATGTATTACATGCACAAAAGCCATTTTAATCCCTAAAGGGCCCTTGTTTCTCAGTAGAAGAAGAACACAGCCTTTTCTCTTTAGTGGTGCGCTAAAATGGCAGAACATTGAAGTTCCAGTCACCTGCCTTACGCCATTCATGTCACAAAAGTGATAAACGAATGAGAAACCTCTCGCTATTTTTAGTCGGTGCTGCGCGAGAACAGTCCACATTCTGCCACTTTCCTTGCGGTCTCAGCATGGAACCAAGTTTGCGCCGTTCGTCAGAGAACATCAGATCTGCCTTGTGACCTACTTATCCCGCCGCACACCGCCACAGTAATTGGCGAAGGGATATTGATACTGAAACACTGAAGGAGGGATATTGTAGTGTACACATACCATGCCAAATACACGCTTTCGCTTTTTGTTTCACCCAGACGGATATTAAATGGTTTCTGAGCCTTAGCCAGAGGGCAACCGAGCTTTAACTGAACTTGGTCCCCGTCAGTGCAGCGCGCATGCGCTCTGCACTGCGCTCTCTCTCTCTCTCTCTCTCTCTCTCTCTCTCTCTCTCTCTCTCTCTCTCTCTCTCTCTCTCTCTCTCATTATGGTATGATAATGTATTACACCTTAGTTATGAGTTTTGGCTGGTTAAGCTTGGTATTTATGTTAGTTGATTTAGAATCATTTGGTTTAGCTTATAGGTGGCGCTAACCAAATGGTTGGTTTAATAGCTTGAGAATGGGCAGTGATTAGATCAGGTCATGAGTCAGGGCAGTTCTGCCAGTGTTCATATAGGCCTATATGAACGTATGCGTTATGTTAGTCTGTCATGGTTCATGTTTTTGTCAGTGCTGCAGCATTTTTTAATAAAATCACTAAAATGCAACTTCAACACCTGGTTTGAACCTCAACTGGACCACAAGACAACTTTACCCTATGACAGGTTTACACAGTGACACTCACTCTAGTACTGTGGATGAGCTATTGAAAACGATCCAATCTCATTTTTTACTAATGCTCTGCCACCAGCGAGGCAGTGAGTGATTCTGAGCATCGAAAGAATGAATACTCTGCTGCAGCAAAACGTGAACACAGTTGCCAAATCATCACTCATTACTCAGAGCTCGTCTGGATCTAAGAAGCTGAATTTCAAAGATGGAACCAAAAATAGGTAATAATTAGAAGAAGAAGAAGAAGAAGAAGAAGAAGAAGAAGAAGAAGAAGAAGAAGAAGAAGAAGAAGAAGAAGAAGAAGAAGAAGAAGCTGGTCCCATCAAATCTCTCTTATTAGACCCACAACTATAAGTCCTGTAGTGTTAATATTTAATGCTTCCTCTCCTCTGCGTTGCTGGCGTAGGTCCGTCCACCATTAGAGCAGAGGCTTTCAGCACCAGCTCAACAAAACAGGCTTGACCATGCATAATGAATCATATATCAGGAAGCCGAGCTCATTTGTAGGCATGTCATTTTTTCACATTGTCTACTTTTCATTTTTACATGTGTGTTCCCTCCGTCCCCCATGTAAAAAAAGGGCTATAACTATTACAGTAAGGTGAAATATGAATTCAAATGACTGATCTGCAGTTATGATCCAAACAATGGCTCGCTAGTACACGCAGCATGATGAATTATGCAAGTCAAGGTGTCTTCGTTGGGTAGCGA